>DWME01001164.1:0-26559 GCA_018244795.1 Parelbella ahira ahira
CGGCGGCGCACACCTTGGCTGAATGCCCGAGGTGGACGAGTCAGCGCGCCGCGCTGGTTGCAGTCGTCGGTCGCGACATCTCAGTGCCCGCTGTGGTTAAATCCATGGTTGGCAGCCGGGAGTCGTGGCGGGCGGTATCCCTCTTCTGCGAGGACGTGATGTTGCAGAAGAGGGAAGCCAAGAGGGCTAGGGAGGCAGCAGAGACGGTCGCGCGTCCACGCAGGACGGCTGGCCGCAGACGGCATGCGCAAGACCATCGTCTGCCTCCTTAGGGGACCTGCGGCGGTGGGCGACACGGGCCGTCGTTCGCCGTCACACGCAAGTCCCGGGAAGGAGGGCGTGACGTGTTCCACACGTCCCCATCGGAGTTTTTGGGGGTGGATTACCCCCGGAAGCAAATTCGGTAGACGGTGGAGCCCGACATAACCTATCGTCGGCCCCGTGGCGATAGGTGCTCGACCTGAGTTTTCCTGACGAAAAAAAAAAAATAGTCTGCTACGCTGGCTAAGTACGGGTTAGCAGACTTACAGTCATTTGATAAGCTATTTATGTGTATACATTATATACAAAAAATGAATACATCTTTATGAATACCCTTCTTTTGGATACCTACGTCACATATATGGTGTTAGGTACCTACATCACTTATTCTATTATATTGTGGGACGTAAACTTAACTAGTGGACGTAGGAGTAAATGAGTTCAAATTTCACCAGTTATTAAGTAGGTACTACACTCCTCTTCCTACCTTTTTGGGTATAACAGCCGTGATATTACGTGTTTTCTTAGAAACTTTTCCTTTGAAAATTTTTTGTAGATTGTGTGGTGTTGTATGACAAAGTCTACAATTATTTTTGCGCTTCAAGCCAGAATAAGTAAGTACATTCGAGTATAACATACTCCTCCGCGTACCTCTACGAGGAATATTGGCGTGATGTTATATTTGTTTAAGGAGTAGAACCACTTTCGGATTATAGCTTGAACATAAGATTCCTTTTTATCACTGATTACAAAGTCACATAGAGAAGTCGTTTAGACTCCAACTCATTTGCCAGCCAAACGATCGCGGCGGGTTTACGAACGAAACGAAACGGAACAAAAAACGAAAAAAAAAAACGAGAAACGAACCGTAATACGATGATGACCGCTACACAAAATGATTTGGTCACATTCTGGTCATGCCGTTTATGCACCGACCGCTCGCCCCTAATTATGTGTTCAATTTGATGACAAGTGGATCTACTGAGAGATTCTCGAATCGTCGGCGTGTGAAATTTGTGATTATATACGTACCCGCATTTGACACATAAAGGTCGTTACAGACTTAGCTATAATATATAATAATATACTGAGCTATAAAAAATTTACATCACGTCTGTAATCTTCGAAGTAGTCAGAGAGTGTAAGTACACTCCCACGTTTCACCAGTTACGATTACATCCCACCATGGAATACCTGTTTGTGTTAAAATTATCCGTTTTTTTGCTCCGATTAGTAGTACCAATATTTTTTTTTTCACGGCAAAAATGTGCAACGAAAAGCGTTAATGATAAATATGCAGTTGTACAGTATATTACAAATAATTTGCTATTTATTGTGCTTCAGTTAGTGGTATCATTCTCAAAAATTTTCACGATTAAAAAAAAACAAAATGAGTTACACTATAGTACATATTATGAATGTACAATATTCTGTAAAACATGTTCACACAGATTAAAATTTATTGAGTCAGAGGAAAATGATTTAATTTGGAATCTAAACAGTTTTAGTCACTGTTGGTGGCAACATTTCAATATTTCGCACTGATATGTGCAATGTTACTCTATTTTTGCATTGAGTTATTTATTATTTGCAACACCCGGGGAGTGGCCAATAAGTTTTTGGCTTTGAATAAGAGCTCTCTTTGCGCTTTTCTTTCAGAACCCCCTGCCATAAACTTATTTATTTTAAAACTTAATCATGAAAAATTTTTGATATCGAAACTAATATTACGATCAAAATAAACAACGCATTTCATAAGCGCTGTGAATCCGTCGTCACAGTCTAATCTAATTTGAAAGGTATGCGCCGTTCTGAACTAAACACGATCCTTTGGATGTTGTTTTATTTTATAACAATATCGATATCGATATTAAAATTCGGTGCAGGCCACCGGTCCCTGCCTCGGACCTGTCGGCTCGCATCACGTTGGCTCAGCCGCGCGGTGTTGTGATGACCACGTCAGAACCAATGGCACTGCACTCACTACCGGTGTCGACTTACATGCTTACGATAGTCTATTATATCTTCCCATCTGTACTGTCTGTTTGTTCGTCACCATTTTTTTTATCAAATAGGTACAAATATTGTCACATCTATTCGTCATAGAGGTAGCTAAACAACAAGGATTTCCACCTACCACAGTTCTGTGAAACTCTGTCTTCTTTCATTTCTCTTTTCTTTTAGACTATTTTGAATGTACAATGGTACGGCAAAGATATTTATGTACTAATTAAATAGTTGCTAGCTTAAATATTTATAACCAGCTGGTAATACTCGCGACATCGGCTGCGTTGTTTATTAATAATTAAAAATCTGTTTTATGTATCATATATCGAAAAAAACATCCAAAATATCAACAATAGTTTTATTATCTTGAACAAATATGTATATTGGGGAGTCAGGAGTTCAGAGAGTGATGAAAATAGAAGTAGGTACGCCAGATATGTAAGAATAGATATAAGGGCGCCCACTCGGTGTAAAATCTGGTGTTATGATATAATAATAACATTTTGTAACGAAACAAATACATATATTATGTGTTATGAAAAATATACTTAACACTAATTTGTACATACACTTATTTAATAGAAACGCATTGTTTAGTTGGTTAACTGGTTATATAATTTAATATCAATTAATCAAGTTTCACTTGTTTAGGCGGTAATGTACTGGAATTTATATGCGAAGTAATTATTATTCAAATTTGATTTTCATTGTAGTGATTTAAAAACAATTACCTTTTACTATATTAATTAAAGAAAATATAAGAAAAAAATTAATTAGGTATTTCATACAAAGTTTAGATTGCCTCGTTGGTCGAGAGGTTGCAAGCGCGATTGCCAATCGGGAGGTCCTGGGTCTAAATCCCGGGTCGGGTGCTATTGGATTTTTCTAATTTATAATTTTTAGTAGTGACTCGGAGGCAAATCTGCCTGCATTTAGTTAGCGTGGTAGACTGTGGGTATAGACCTCACCATTCTGAAAGGAGACTAGTTTCGAGCAGCGGAACAATAAAAGGATTAATGATGATCAGTTAAATATATAATTAATACAAACAATTATGAAACATGATGAACATGAACATTTATGAAATAGAACTATAGTATGGATAGTATTTTTTTATCTGGCAATTTCTACCAGTGGCCCGCATTCTGGATCTGTGCCCGGTGCATGCCAAAAAGGCCACTATCTATTCCACAGCGGGACTTAAACGTAATTGGTGAAACGTGGAAGTGTACGACAGTCCCCTGCTACCTCTTCGGGGATTAGAGCTGCGATATTACGTTTAAACATATGTACATGACTATTAATTATGTAGATATACATATATATGTATATATATGAAATGATCTCTGTGATTTTACAACTTTTTACATAACAACAGCACCATGTGGGCTGGTAATGGCGTCGGGCTGCGCAGGCGCAACACAATGGCGCCGTAAAGTGCGAACGTCGTTTACGGCCTGCGGTTTGGAAATTAAAATCCGACTTATCCCGGCCGTTCGATGCTGGTGAAAGCAAGCGTTTTTCGGTTATTCTCTGCTATTCCATTTGTAGTGTGTTACGATCAGGGTCACGGGCACACTTTCAGGAATGTCGATACAATTGAACGGTTTTTTGAAATAAAACTAAGTTCATGTTAAATGAACATTACTGAAAGCGTAATTTCACGCCTGTAATTCCCGAAGAGATACGCAGAAGAATGTAGTACACCCACACGTTTTACCAGTTACGTTTATCTCCCAGGGAATAGGTGTTGAGCCTATTTCCATACATCGGGCACAATTACAGACTCCGAGTCACTACTAGAAATTCTAAATGAATATTACGGGCTTTTGTAAATACCAATTTTGAATTGGCTGTTGTTGTAACATCACAGTTAATAACATTTATACACAATATTTAAAATATGTACTATAACAGAAATAATAGCCTAACAAACATTGCGTATACTAGTTCTCGAATACAGACTTAACAATAAAATTATAGTATTATGACAAATGACTCTTTTACGCAACGGTCTAACGTACGAGTAAGTAAGTGTATGTGAATGCGTTCCGCATTAGAATCGTAATGAAGACATTACCAGCTAGTACACATTAGACGTTTTGAGGCACACGCTTTGATAACGCTCTTTTTAAGAATTAAAGTCTATTAGAAATACTTACATACGGAAAGGTGCACCTATCCAGAACGCATTTGCATATTATGTAGGATTTATAGGACCTTACAGGACTTCTAAAGCTCTTTAAAAATGATTTGTAAAAGCGCGCGTTTAAAAACATCTTATTTTATCCACTATACAACTAAACTTGAGATGTCTATTTTGACATTCTTGAGAAAGAAAAGTGCCTAAAAATAAATGTGTCAATGTAAGTATTATAAACTTGAATGCGTTCCAAATTGGAATTACGTATAATGAAGACATTAAAAGTACCTAATGACATCGAATAAACGGTCAAACTGGGGATGTCGACTTTGAGGTTTTTGATCCAATTTTTTACAAATAAATGACTAGTGATGACATATCTAGCAACACTAAAAGCACATCATGTCATCGAATAAACAACCAGACTTGAGCTGTCAATTTTGACATTCTTAGATAAATTGTCTATAGATGACTAGTGATTACATACAGCCACGAGCGTCGGTTGCCGCGATCAGCAGATTTTCACATTCGTGATGTAGAAAACGTTCATTTGTCTACCGCAACACGATTATATTGTTTATCACCGTATCTGACGACAGCTCTAACGACGTATTATATAGACGTTGAACGCGGAATTGGTTTTCTTTGGCGCGTTTCAGCGATGTGATTTCACTGTGCGAATTTAGTGTTACCTATCTTTGTACTGCACTAAATATTATTAACACTATTACAAATTGTTATTATATCATCACGCAATGTACTTTACAGGTTAAACTACTAGCACCGAATGCTAAATACAGACATATTTACTCTAGGTTCACAAACCTGGCGCGTTATAAATAATTACATAGGTACATTTATTAACTTAAGTATGTAATTTTCAACAAATGTTTTTGAGACTTTAAACACACTACTAATATAGGCAACGGTTTAATTTGCCCGAATTCTGGAATAACCGATGGGATCCTTAATAAGTTTAAAAATTATATTTGGGTGTAGAACAATTCGAATCTTTTTAATATAACGCTAATGCTGCGTGTTGCTTGCAGGCTTGTGTTTATGTTTGTGCGTGTGTATACGCTCGCCTATATGTATACGTATGCATGCGTGCATACGAGCGTGCTTGTGTGTGTAACGCGTGCTATAATATTAACAACTTAACTGATTGAAAGTTCTATTAAGTTTACTATAGTGTAGTTTACAGTGTTTGTGATGGACAATAATACCCTTAACCCGGTTAGCGGCGGCCGGCGCAAATCACGGCGCCGGGATTAACCAATTATTATCTAACTCCGATGTATTAGTTAACCAGCGCAATAACCGCTACGATTGTTTAACTGAATTCGTACTGCAGACTGCACTTACAGAGTTGGAGTTCGAATCGCATACCAAATTTAGAGGTCATATATGTATATATTCGAGAATATTATAAGTATACAGATTGATGAATATAGAAATGCGTCAGGTCAGTAGAAGTTAGATAGAGATATTGGGTACTTGGTGCTCTCCCTACGCCGTGAGAACTTTAGAGTGATAATATAAAAATAATAATTATATAGAAGTACGCAATGCCGAGAAGTGATCAATTTAGAAGTACGTCTGCATACGAGTATGTAAGGATTGAGGTATTTGACACTCGGTGATCTCTGCCTGCCTAGTAATGGTCCTGGCGTGACGATATAATAGTAATTATGGGAATATTGGCATATTGTTTAATATAAATATAGTCTAGATGGCTTTTTATAAGTTTAACCAGAGGTGGCTTTGTTCATCCCATAAAGAAAAGCTTGTCGGAAAACGGCTGATTAGTTATAGGTTAAATATAAATCGTGACATCTGTACAGCGTTCGAGAACTGGGACAAATCATTTATCGACTTATGAGCACTTACAGCTCAAGATATCTTTTACCTAACATATAGCCCTATTTCCCCGAAGGGGTAGTCAGAGAAGTGTAGTACACTCCCAAAATTCACTACGTTCATCCGTTTCATCATGGAATGACGGGTAGCTATTTCTATATAACGGGCAAAAAAACCACCTATATAGCAATGTTTTTCGTTAATAAATAAAACATACCTCTTCCACTTCTCCCAACGAAGCGTAAATCATTAAACTTAGCGACCCTGTTCTTCATGACAGCGGTGTTGTTCCGCAGCTCCGCCGAGCAGTTCTCGTCGTTGCCAGCGCGGACGGTGACCAGCGTGCCATCCACCACATCGCTGAGCGCGACCACCTTGAAGCCGCTCGGCAGAGTCTTGTTCGAGCGCCAGTGGGTGGGCAGTTGCGAGCACATGTAGTCCGGGCTTCCGGTTCTTACTGCAACAAACAGACCTTTATTTGAGGAGATTTTTATCGTATAAATGTTAATAAGTAATTGCTTAAGGGACTAGATCAAGTTCCGGCCGATGAGGAAGTTAGCTGTCTCCGAAACCCGCCTGCATCAATGAAGAGGGTGATGAATGTGGAAAAAGCTGGACAGGTCTGTAAGGATAGAACTACACTCCGTGCTCTCTTCTTGCCCCGTAAGTGCCCCGAAAATTTTCAAGGACACCTTCCATGTACATAATTCAATCAAATATTTGGCTTACAATAAACCATTTTAACAGACTAAGTTTAAAATACTCCCATTATCATTATCAGACTAAAGAGTGATGAATAAATCATGTCCAGTTCAAAAGATAAAGTTACTTGACATTTGGTGCTCTCTGCCTACCCCGGAATGTACTCGACGTAACTATCTGAAACTTATCCGCTACCGGAGTTACACAGTTCAATATACCTATTTCAAGTTCTTCGACTGCCAAGGCAATATAATTTTACACATATGTATTTATTGCAGCTAATTTGTAATACATATCCAAAATATCTTTGTAATACATATCTTCACATACATATGGTCACGCCAAGTCCCTTACTAGGTAGAGAGCACGGTTAATGAAATGCACAATATTTATTGGTCAGTATTCGAATATTACATTCGTGTATGAAATCGTGCAACATAAGTATTAATTATGTAGGTGACGAACACGAACACAACTGTAATGTAACTAACGCACACGCCCACAAAACGTAATGTTACCGTTTATTACACAAACATCGGCTGTCATACGCATGAGCTGTGTTTAATTGGAAGAACCATAAAAATAAGATTGGATGAGGAAAACCGTTAAACCGTAAAACCGACATCGTTATAATAATCAATTGTTTCATACAATTATATTTATCCATGCATGTACCTAAAACAATAGTAGATTGTGATAGTAAATGGAATTTATTATGTATGGGATTCGATTCCGCTTACTTAAATCCGATGTACCCGACCCGGGATTTGAACCCAGGACCTCGCGATCGGCAGTCGCGTCCGCAACCATTCGACTAACGAGGCAGTCTATGTCTAATAAAATATGTGACAGGCAATAAACGAATGTTTTAAATTCAATAAATATCGAACCGAACATTGAACATTTCCTAAATAAACTGAGCTAACATATAGTACGTACAAATGCAATTCGTGAACACAAAAATGAGATGTGAAAAGTGGCAACGACTCGAGCGGCGTCGATTTGAGATGCGGTTAGAACAGTTTGAGCTTCGGATTTCTTTAAAAATCACCGAGTAACGGGTTGGGGGAGCTATAAAAAACATTAATAGTATAACTGTGGTTTCTCTATTTACGGAAGCCGGTGGTATGTACAAATTATACGGCCACAAAGTGCGGGTGAGGTGCGGTCACGGGTATAAGGGATCTTGAGAGCGGCGCGGGCGGTGCGCGGGCGCCGCGCTCAGCGCCGATCCTATGATTAGACTCCAATAATACTATTAGGGTGATAGCTAATGCTGACGTTTTCAATACAGCTTCCGATTTTGTATCCAAATCAATAATCAATTATAGAAATGTATCAAGAAGGAATCTAAATCGAGCACAATTACAGTCAACTCTTTTATCGTCCCATTGTATAGGTGAGTTTCATCTCAGAATGAGAAGGTTTAAAGATATAGTCTGTTTTATTTATGTCTTGTGTCTTCGTGTACGCAGACTTCACTTGCCTTGGGGAAATTAGATATGTGCATTTTATCTAAGGATGTGTTTCTTAATCGTTAAAGCATCTGCTATTGAAACATATATTTTTGTGTGCGTACTAGAATTATTTGAAGTGTAGACCCCTGGATTGGTTGATCAAGTTTTAAGCCACTAGGCTCTCATTGGGTTTTGTTAATAACAATATATTAAATATACAAGGAACATCTACAGGTCCTATCATTGTAACATAGAATCCAAAATATTTCATGATTTCGCTGACGAATATCTGGATTTATGCTCAGTGTATTATGTGTGTTGACTGCCTCGTTGGTCGAGTACTCGCAAAGCGTGACTGCTGATCGAGAGGTCCGGGTTTCTAATCCCGGGTCGGGTACGACTGGATCTTTTTACTTAGATTTTCTAGTCGAAATTTCTATTATTGATTCGGAGTCTGGATCTATGCCCAGTATCTGGCAATACACTCACCAGCTATTCCATAAGATGTAAAATGTAGCTGGTTAAACATGAGAGTTACTACACTTCTGTCTATCCCTTCGGAGATAACAGGCGTGATGTTAGGTTATGAATGAAAATATAGTATGTCATGTGTGAGGATATACATTTATGTATGTAGGGTTACAGTGTCATATAATGTAAGTTAAATACATTTTGATACGCAAGCCATACACTGTACGTAAATATTCAGCACTTACGTAAAACAGTTACATTATTTGTCAATATGTGCAAGAAATGTTATTGAACGAAATTGCGCGTGTCTTGAAATTTTCCTCGTTTTGAAACACTTTACTATTGTATGTTCAACAATTGACGCTAATTGTTTCTAATATATTGTGTAGAAAGGTCTAGAACTCTCTTGTAAGTGGTAGGTCCGTTGGTGCAGTTGTTGGTGTACCAGACATGTGGGCGGGCGTCCGTGATTTCAGTATTACACAGAATAAATACATATTTCCAGGATAAGCACGAGTATTTTTCCTGTATCTATATGAAGAAAGTATAGTGTATTTTAATATTTATGCACGTACTTAGCTACTAGAAGTCGAATAATCATGTAACGATACTTTTTGGGGCTTACTTTTTTATCAGATTATTGGACGTCTGCCCTAAGACATTTTTTTTATTAAAAGTTAAGAAAATTCCATATTTAAAAGCCTATTTTACAATTGACATTAGAAAATGTTTAACAAAATAGCGCTTAAGCTTGGCCAATTATACTTTAAAATACTAGTTATCGCTTGTACACGCCAACAAAACCTATTACAATTAGCGACTGCACATCCAGGAGGCCGCGTGTTCCTGTAAAAGCACTCGTGGTAATGAGTTCGTTCGATGCGAGCTAATGAGCGCGGGTTGTTCGACAAAACCAATCGGCCTTTATATTAGAACCCTCTAAATACTGCAGTAAAAAGGAGGATGTTAAAATGTTCAGTTGTCCTGTTAAACATTAATTTATGTCAACTAATACCTACAATTATTAATGCGTGGTATATTTATTTAGCGAAATGTAGACTCTTTTGACCATAAAACGGCCAGTCGTTTTAAGTTATTGATATGATAATTTTAAATTTGACAAGACTTTTTGAGTAGGATTCGAGAAGCCATATTGTTATTTACTATTGTTAACTCTGTAGCAGTACTTAGGTACTTTTGATTGTGTCGTTTGCTGTCTATCAATTACGTTTGTGTCCAATACTAACTGCCTGTTGTGTCTATACTTTTAATACGATGCCGCATATTCTTGGTTTGGGTCTAATATGGTACCTAAATGAAATTGTTTTAATTTATGACTAATAATACCCATCATATAATTTTATTTTGTGTCTGACACTGTCTATTTAATCTTTTTATTTTTTGTCTAATACAATTATTATCGTGCTTGCTGTGTGTTTAATACTTCCATTATTTTTTACCTTTCTTTATTACATATTTGTATTTCGTGTCTGACAAAAATTATTGCTTTGTGTCTCATAATGTCTGTCACATGATTTTTCTTGCCGTATAATACGTATGTCTTTCTGTACAAATGATTATTGTTTTTTTTCAAGCCAATGTATAAGTGGGCTCGGTTTCCTGCAGATGTTGTTTTGACTGTAATATATATATATGCACATTAAAGCCCTAACATGTATTTACCTAGTTAAAATTCTTGTAAACAAACATGTTACACACATAAGGTCTATTAAACGATGATATTTTTGCGTTTGCCGGGAAATTCCGGAAATATCTCAATACCTATATCCTTAAGTGAGTAATTAAATTATAATATGTCCATCTATCTATGTATTTAATTAAAATAGTACAGGTGACATAGTGTTGTTTGATTAATTTATGTTGTTGTTTTATACAGGTAACGCAAATGAGGTCAAATACATGTACAAGTAAATTAATTAGTATATATGTATATGACATTATCTGTTTCATTTAGGTATTGCATAATTGGACAAAGATATATACAATATATGTATGAAGGTAGTGATTAATGTAGAAGATGCTTGTCAAATCTGTAAGCATAGAGATAGCACGTTGCGCTCTGCCCACCCCGTAAAGGACCATTGTTATAATAATAATAATAATAATTCTTTATTTCAGTTACCAATATTTTATCTTATAAATTAAATGTCAAGAGCCTCCTTTTAAGCACTGCATGCCTGTGTTAGGAGACTCCGCTCTTCCGTCTTACATAACTTACTTGGTATACTTTAAATTAATAAATTATATAATAAAAAACAGTTTAATAAATGTGTGTGTGTGTGTGTGTGTGTGCGTGTGTGTGTATGTGTGTGTATCTGTGTGTAAGTGTGCGTGTTTGTGTGTGTGTGCGTGTGTGTGCGTGTGTGTGAGTGTGTGTGTGTGTGTGTGCGTTAAATAGTTAATAGTTCTGACTGTCTCGAACTAATAATTCGACTTCCTCATATGTAAGTGATTTTAGCCAATTTGCAACCCGCTTTTTACATTCGTATAATGGCATAGAATATATATTTAATTCATTATTAACAGTGTTATATATTATAGAGGATCTTATTTTTAGTTGCGACTTTGCAAAAACGGTTTTTACTTTTGGTATTTTTATGACATTACGTGCTTTGAAATTTCTTTTCATGATATAATCATTGCTGTATTGTGTTTCTTTGTGTTTCTTCAATACCGAGTGTAGCATAAACAATTTTCTAACAGAAAGTAAATTACTAAGTTTATAAAGATTCTCAGTAGAAAATCTTTTTCTTTTGAAGTACATCGTTTTTATTAAATAACGCTGCACCCGTTCTAAGTGGATAAATTTTGTCTTTACAGCACCGCCCCAAATTGGAATGCAATAAACCAAAACTGATTGAACCAAAGCTACGTATATATCGTTTAATAATTTATTAGGGACATTTATGTCAGTGACTTTCTTTGGGATAACGTGTCTAAGAACTCTAAATATCCAATTCAGTTTACGAGCACGATTAATTATGCTTTCTACATGCGGTTGCCAGGTCAGACGCTGGTCCAGCACTATTCCTAAATACTTTAGTTCTTTGACTTTTTCTATTATTGAACATTTACAATTACTGGGTTTGTCACATGTGTGTATTGTGATTTCATAGTTGCGAGGTGGTTGCATGTGATTGCGAATACTGAAACAGATGTATTTGGTTTTTTTAGTGTTTAAACTAAGTAAATTATTGTTCAACCATTTAGCTACCAAAGTCAGTCCCGCTTCGGTGTGTTTTTTAACATCATGCCAGGTGTCCCCGCTAAAAACGATAGCTGTGTCATCAGCATAGGATATTATCTGTGCATTCGGAATTTTGAGATTGCAGAGATCGTTAATATATAACAAAAATAAAGTAGGCCCTAAAACACTACCTTGCGGTACGCCATATGTCACAACGATATCTTCACTAACGTGCTTTTCTATTTTTACTTTCTGCATTCTATTAGAAAGATAGTCTTTGAAAATGTCTAACGGTGGTCCTCTTATTCCAGATTTTTCTAGTTTGCGTACAAGGATGGGAACCGAAATTGTATCAAAGGCCTTTTTAATATCGAGGAACACCGTTAGACACTTTCTGCCTATATCTAGTTGATCTACTATTGACGAAGAAAGAGAACCAATTGCATCCTCTGTCGATTTACCTTGTCTGAAACCATATTGATTGTTAGATAAGATGCTATATTTTTTAAAGTAATTTATAAGTCTAGTGTTTAATAATTTTTCAATAATTTTAGATAAAGATGGCAATAGAGATATGGGTCGGTAATTATTAATATCCTCCCTGTCACCACCCTTGTGTATAGGAATTATAATCGATCTTTTTAATAAGTCTGGAAAAACCCCTTGCTTAAAACAGACATTAGCAAGATAAGTAATGATTGGCACCACTACTTCTCTTGCCATCTTCAAGAACCTAGTAGTAATATTATCCCAACCTGGAGCGCTATCTGATTTTAAGCTCACTATAATGGCGTTAATCTCATTAACATCCGTGTCCAACAGAGTGAATGAATTAATTTGTGATGACAGTTGATATTGTGTACTATTAATTTCACGGTCTAAGTTAGATTTTAATTAAATAAAACAGCTCTCTGCTCTAGCGGTCGCAGTTGTTTAACCTTCTGCTCGTAAAGAACACATGAAGATAACCCTAAAAATAGCGGAACAGTGCTGATTTTTATCAAAATCCAATAAATTCCACGGCTGGATATCAATCGCGGCCTGACCTTTAGAACAGGCACTCACCTGACCTCTCTCCATTGTTCCTGACTCAACTAGTTTCAGTCAATGGATGGCCTTACACGGCATTTGTTGCTGCTTTGTGTTGCTAAAACGTAACGTCGCGCCTGTAATCCCCGAAGGGGTAGGCAGAAAAATGTAGTACACATGTAATGTTGAAGCGCTATGTACGGTATACTAATGCTTTTTTGTAATGGTCAATATTTGTGTGATGAACACTTTTTCATTTATATAATTTGATCATTACATTTTAAAGTGTAAAAGCACATTGATTTTTTATAGATCTTGACAACATACGAATCATAAACGTTAATATATTTTTTTAATTTCACGCCTGTTTTCTTTGAACGTTTAGGTAGAGGCGTATAAAACACCTACGTTTCGACTGTTCTACCATGGAACAGAAGGTGAGCTTGTCGCCATATAAGGGCTAAAATTCAGCCTGCGAGCTACAAGGAATTCTACGTTAGAAACTAGGACCTCGCGATTAGCAGACACGCTTGCGAAAACTCGACCACTGAGGCAGGTGTAGTACATAAAATGTATTATGCCATCTGATTTAGTTACATTTAAGAAAGTCAGCATACAAAATTTGCCTTTATATTTCAAAACTACTCTACGGATTCTTAATTAAAAACTGTTGACGTTATTCATTACGAAAATTTCGCAACAACCATTTTGCAGCCGAATTTTTCGGACAAGTACGGATACTAGTGAATGAGCGTAAGCGAGAGATGAAATTAATTTTTTATTCAGTTATACACCCAGCGAGTTAATTTCACTCAACTCAACGTCGGAGACACTTTTTGTTATTATTTTAACATAAACAGTATACGACTGCCTCGTTGTTCGAGTGGTTGCTAACGAAACTGCTGGTCGAGAGGTCCTGGGTCTGAATTCTAATTTAGAATTTTTTTCGTAGTTTGAAGTTTGGTTTGTTTTGCAATAGTTCACCTATTCCGTGAGGTATACCTACATATAACACAACAGGTGAAACGTGTCAGTACTACTCTTCCCTGTCAACACTTTTGGAAAACATACAGGTGTAATGTTACCCTAAGTCATAAAAGTTACGAGTATATTAAGGAACAATTAATAAACATTTTCTTTTTCCCGCGATCGCTTAACAGGCCGCCTTTTAGCGAACAAAGTACGCTTCCTTCCTCGTTTGCTGAATAATGCAAGCGCAAAGTCGCGACAAACATCATGAAGTATCATTATGAAACTGTCACGTGCGCGGAGAGTTCGTTATGTGGGAGAATAAACGCTTCGCTCCTTCTCTCTTTATACGTTTAAAGAGATATTGTCACGGTGAACATCGTGTGACACCACATAACTATAACGTAACAATGTCAATATCCTGGAAATCTCTGAATGAACGGGCCGGTCAATAAATATTCCATTAATTTTTTTTAAGCCGGCAAACAGACAAACTGGCCACATGGCGGAAAATGTTCAATGTCGTTTATGAACATGTGCAACACCAGATGAGTTGCCAAGTCCTCAGGTGTTGCCCACTACCAAGTTAAATAAGTTGCATAACACTTATTGACCTTGTAATAGTTTATACCTTTAACAGCTAAATTAGTCATTATTTTCTCGCTTCGTTGATCAAAAATTAAAAACTTTCAGCAATAAAATATTCGTTCGCGATTTTGCAAATAAAGTATTCTACAGGTCTTTCGCTTCTAGTTAAATGTTTAGTATTTAATCCTTGGTTCATTTTACATACATCTGCATGCTCCGTCAGGCGGAATCGCGGTCAATTATACTTTATAATATACTCGTTGAATTCTGTTATAATCTGTTAAACGCAAAATTATCACATAAAAACATAGTTATATTAAATGAAATAGTCGCAATAAAAACTTTATACAATAGAACAACGTAGTCGTTGAATAATGCAGTTGTTGGCGCGTGTCGGGTGGAGACTCGCGTGTGTGGGATTGTTTACGTTGCGTTCCAGCACATTACAGTGTCTTGTAGCAGTCTGTTTACGCGGGGGAATGTGTTATAAATATTCATACTGATAAACAATACCATCGGAACACGGAAGAGCAATAAAATATGCTTAACGTTAAGGACGTTAGGGTTAATAGTGAAATGTTTAAGATACATAAAAAATCGACCCTTTTATCACTCCGTTGTTGGAATATGGGACTCCTCTCATGATGAGAGCGTGGGTACATATCTTTTTTTTTTAAAGATAATGAAGTATTATAGACCAAGGATAACTAAAACTCGCCTAACTTGACCAATTACATCACGCCTGTAATCCCTAAAGAGGTAGTAGGTACAGACAGAAAGAGGTAGTAGAGACAGAGGAGTGTAGTAACTCCCACGTTTCACCAGTTACATAAATACGTCCCATGGAATAGGTGGTGAACCTATTACCATACACCGGGCACAGATCCAGACTCGAGTCAATACTGGATATTCTAACTTAGAAAAATCCAATAGTGCCCGACCCGAGATTTGAACCCAGGACCTCCTGATCGGGAGTCGCGCTTGCAACCACTCGACCAACGAGACATTATTTAATAATATTTTGTAATAACAAAAGTAACAGTAATATCAAATTAAATATCAATTAATTATTTCCGAGTTCATAAATAATCTTTCAATACTTGGAAGGTTATTATTCTAAGGAATCAAATATTTAAGGCATGTGGCACCGTTAACTTATTGCACAGTCACGGCACCCATCGACGATAAAAGCTGTATGTGCCAACCCGGTAATCTCTTTTTCTCTATATTTCTTAATCAAATACGACATATTATTTAAATAAGGCTCAAAACTACATATTGTAAGCTTTATTACCTGCTTTTAAATATTCGAAACATATTGTGGTGTAATTTTGACTTTGAATAAGCAATGTAAGCCAAAAGAAACAACATGGGAGAATGTTGGAAAATCAACAGTTGGCCTTTCCAACCCCCGAGGGACTGTTCACGTTTCAAAACTTCATGGCGACTGACTACAGAGGGTTAATGTAAGTGATATAAAGAACGCTGTAAACATACGCAATGAGAACGCTTCGGTTTGTTTCTTATTGCTTTCAATATACATATACATATAAAAAATATAATAAAATTTTGCAAATACTACAATTGACCCACACGAACAAAGCAAGCTAAATAAAATATTTTAAAAAGGAATTGTTGCGTTTTAAAAGATCTCGTTGATTTCATATCTTAAATAAACAGAGCGTGTCTTTTATATAGTTTTTAAGAATACGATAACCGTACCGCTGTAAATTGGGACTGTGTATAAGTTTTCCATGGTTTGACAGAACTTAGCATGCCCAGCGTAGGGATTATGGGCACAAACACTAACTAAGACAAGCTAATCATACTGAAGTTGAGGATGGTGCTTTTACACTAATTCGTTATCATCACTTTGAGTATCAAAGATATCATTAACATTCTGTAAGTGTACAACTAGAAACACAAGTGACAGCATTAACTGCGAGTTGCTGAAGTACGAAACAGTCGGGTGTCAGTACGGACTAATAGAGAGAGGCGAGGCGCGCTCATTAGTGGGACGCTGCTCAATCTGTCATAACGACGCGTTGCGCCGCTCGTTCCACACGGACGGCGGGAAACCGCTGGGACGGGCCGTAGGCTGCTTACACATGGCGCTTTACGAACGCCCCATATATATTATGTTAAACATATCTAGTGGAAGTGTGTTTTTAGTATTAAAACGATGTCACAATCCCTAAAAACGTCTAGAGAATAATAAGTTTGAAAATAGTATTGATATATAGTTTTACAGTTAAATAGGTAAAAATGTTGCGTCTTCTACTGTAATATTGTGTACGATCAATTCGTAATAAAATGCCATGGTAATTTATTTATTACTGAATCCTTATACCTAATATGTGAATATCATATAGACAAGTATACACGAAATACCGTAAAAAATTATTAACCTGACACCGTTACAAGGGAATGAATTTGACACTTAAGGGTATCGACAATTACAATTTAGCTCTTCAAATTTAACGTAAATAGGCATTTTCTAGGCAAGCTTGCTATATCATCGGCCACATCGTTGCTTCCCATCAGGCTAGACTGTGGCCAAGAGCTAGCCTATCGAGTATAAAAAAAATATGATAAAAACATAACAAAAAGCACACAATGTGCATGGAGCCTTAACAACATTATTGTTATGGAGGAGGAGCCAGATGCTCTTTATTCAACGACGCTCTTTGTCTCCACTGTGGCCTGGTGATAAGGAAAACCCAAATCGGTTATTTAAAATACCAGAATAGCTGCGTCGAGCAAATTTTTGTGTAACACAAAATGTGTCGGTACGGAAAATTTATTTTCGCGTCAGTAGAACTGTTTTACTCGTATTCAGTAAACTGGTTTCAAACACAAGAAGACAGCGAGTCCGTTTATTATTTTGTACACTTCAATTACAGTTCAAGTACAGTTCTGTGTCATTTATTTACTGCTCACATATACCTATGCAGAAAGGACACATTCTGTGCGTTGCCTCGTAATTAATGTCAATAAGGTCATTAATGTAATGTTCTTGTCGGATATTGGTCTAACGTAACCGAATAGACCAGATATTCATTGATCGTAGGGTCAGACATCAATTAAATTAGCTACGAATACGAAAAGAGTGATACATATAAAAGAAGCACCACCACCACAGATTTGTGAGAATAGAGATATTTGGGATTCGGTGCTCTCTGTCTACCCAGTTAGGACCCCGGCGTAATGTAATAATAATACCTACTACTGATATTTTTGAATGAGAAGTGTTAACGTAATAGTCCAATAAGCTCAAAGAGTGCAGCCTAGCACATTTTCCATCTCTAATAAAACTATCCGATTCTGACCATCATACAGTTTTTACTCACAGTTAAAGGACGATTTACTACAGTTTTAAATGCAACTTAGCAAGTAAATCGTTTTATCAACGGTGGCTATAGATGTCGCAACGTGCTAACACTTACCTCGGAGTTCGGACCGTATCCTGTTTGAGTACCACTTCCTTCGCGCAAAAATGTTAACCGTTTTGTATATAGGTCATTTCTTATTTCAAATTAGTGCACCAAATGCTATTTAAAGCTCTTGAATTTGTTTCCAGTATTACATCTGGGCAATAAACAGTACTCATTTACCTAAGCATAACAATGTCAGATTATGTAAAGTGATTTTGATACTCGTATGTAGGAGTACGTGAAACATTATATTCTCTATTATCGCAGTAATGTGCGGTAGATTTAGTTTCGGATCATTTGTCTTTCAGCACAATGGGCGAGGCTTTCAACAAATTATACACGTTACTTAGCATTGTTTTGTTCTATGAGCCTCAAACCACACGTAGGACAAGTGCAAGTAACGCTGCCGGCTTTTACGATGTTACAACTGCTGAGATAATATTGATGAAAATTGATGTAGTTAAAAGTAAGTTAACGAGAATAAGAATTTTTTCATAGTCCTTGTTTTTCTGGTATAGTCCACTTTCAAAACGACCGAAGTTCGTAACGCGAGAGGTGATTATTTTAAATATAAATATAATTGACTTTCACAATTTAAAGAAAATGTGAAATTTCACTACGAATATACATTAATTGTGTAAAGCTTTGCTTCCGTTCGACAACCGGCGGTACACTACTCGTATGACACACCGATATATGTATAACAGTACATATAATTGCTACAATACGATATCAACTATTTTGTTAGTTATGCTAGTATTGTGCAGATTATACAACTCCATGTTCAGATTTGGTGCGTGGAAATGCCGCTGATGTCGTTCTTCTGTCACAACATTGCATGCTCACAACTCTAGTCATTACTCAGTGCATTGCATTCTCAGATTTTATCAATCGACTCCACTTATTGGCAGATTGCAGAAAATACTTCGTTAAGTCTTGTGTCTAAACATTTTGATTAATAAACGCAAGCCGCTGCGACTGAGGTTAATACATGAAAAGTAGATTATTGTATTGAGAAAATAGTAACACATGAGCAAAGAAGGAGTCAAAAAACGGCCACAGCAACGCAAAGTGAGCGCCAATTGATCTTCAGCACGAATGGGTAACCTTTGAGAATTATATGTATATTGCAGAAAAATCCGTGACGAACAGAAACCTCTGTCATCCACCGAACATGTTAAGTTTGGCGGTCGTATTATGAGCTAGCCAGAAGTTCTGTGAGATCTGTGATACTGGCTTTACAAGTGACTAGTTACACAATTTTATATACATATTATTATAACTTTAGATTGCCTCATCGGTCGAGTGGTTGGTTGAGAGCGAGACTGCTGATCAAAAGGTCCTGGGTTCAAAATCAATCAAATTATATCAAGATACAAATAACAAATGTCATTATATAAGGGTAAATTAAAAAAGCCTCTAAGAGCGGGGACGCAGTCACACTGAATGACTAATCTTTTAGCACTATGGAAACCCATAAAATATATTTCCTTAAATTGTTTTAGAAGGAGTATTAAAATCTATAATACTACATTCAAAAATATCCATATAAGTACACATTAGTATGTGTAAATATGTGTAGTTTATCAATTCTAAATTTGCCTTAGCACAGACTATCTTCGAGCTAACTTTGCTACCACTAGCGGGTTGCGAAGATGCCCCAAGATATTATATATTCCAGAATTACCACAATCTGAGTGAAACATACATTCACTATGTCAAAACATTATACGCCATTGTTTGTTTTAAATAAGAAGCTAGGTTGAAAGAAAGATGAGATTCATCGTATACGCGGTATTTTAAATGGAAGCAGTATTAATTCCGGCGCGACGGCATTCTTATTCCCGAGATTATTTGAAACAACTTTGAAATGGAAATACGCAGCTACTGTCGCGATTTATCTCCACACTTCACGAAAATGGATATTGAAGCGTCTATTAGACGTTTCGTAGGCAAATTTTAATGTAATATTCAAATTGAAGAAAGATTTTTTCTCGACTAAGTTTTATTTTAATTATAGTTGGCCGCTTACATTGTATTAAAAGTGATGATACTGTACCTTCCATCTCCCGCATTCTAAATTATTACTACTATATTTTGATAAATATCATTTTCTTGAGGTTTTATTATTACGCTCTCGCGCCATCACCGTTACGTAAGCAGAGTGCAGTGTTATATAGATTAATTCCTACGAGACTAAAGTACTTCTTCCACAGTTCACACTCTATACACGCAAGCCGGTTTTGAAGATTTAGGAATCTTTATCATAGTATCTGATCAATGCTGGTTAAAATATAAGTCTTGGTTTCCCCCAGTCATTGTATTTTTACGACAGCGTCCCTTAAATGATTATTAAATGTGTTACTTTTAATTAAATTTGTTCCAAATAAGGCCACACAGCGGTGAAAAGGCACATGTTCTATGCTCCGTCGGACGAATATCTGAACGTTGAATTGAAGTATGTACCTGTTTTTGGCATGAATGTCGATTAGGAGTGATCCAATGTGTGCCGCTGTTTAATTAACTCGCTTTAATTTTTGTCATTTCTAAATAAAACTTTTGTTCGTCATTTGGCTAAATTTCATAACTTAAAACGTCATTAGATTTCTAGGTACCTTTCAATTCCTCTGAAGAGACCTGTACTCTGTTGCAGAACATTGATAAGATGGAGCAATATAAACATTGCGTAATATAAAGCTACAATTTAATGTAAGTAATACAAGTAAACCAAAAGCGAAAGCCTCGTATAATATGTATGTAGGCTGGCAAGAAATGTGTTTTTACTGAACTGTAAAATAACAGAATAATGTTATTTTAAAGTATAACAAGGCAACGGACTCGGCGGGAAACGACTTGGCTGCGAGCTTCACGGGCAGCGCGCGGCGCCCTCGGAGCTTTGAATGCACAAACAGCTTATTAAATTCTATCTCATTAAGTAGCTTTTTATTAAATCATTCTGTAAGCTACTGCTATTTTGTTGAATACAATTTGAAAATTGTTTGTTTAATGTGAAGTTATTGATGTATATAAATCTGTTGCATGCTTTTTGGACTGTTTATCCTATATTTAATATAAAGCAGTGCATTCTCCCCCTGACACTTAAAATAATCGAAGGATATTACAATCGAATGTCCGAGGTCGTCCCTATAAAACGAGAGAAAGACTTCACCACATTGCTTTGGAAGTAACGTGTTAGTGGCTGGCAGGTCAAGAGATTTCTAAACTGCACTTAAACCTTCCAATAAGGCCCTGCAAGTACCATTCGTTAACAATTGGATCGACTGTTTAACAAGTGCGGCTAAGCACAACAACCTTAAAGAAATTTCGATCACATCTTGTTAATAAATTAGCTAGGACTAAATGTATACGTAAAACAAAGGATGCAATTAGAGTTACAGGGGTAGATTTTCATCATGCTATAAGCCGCACCGCCAACAAATATTTGGTCTGTTTCATCGAAATATAGTCAAAGCTATTCTCCTGTTTTATATATGTAAATAAGTTAAAATTAATTTGGCAATTATTACTCACTGCTTGATTGACCAGCTGTAAATCACCCATAAATATGTATTTAATGAAACCATTGTATGGCGTATTTCAAATATATTGTTTTGCACTTTTTGTATTAAAAATAAAGTATATTTTATTTTTGGTAAAAGTATATTGTCATATCAGGTAAAAAGTATGAAAAATCTACTTGTCCAACGTTCAAAATTCGTTATAACTATACGGCGAGATGACAGGAGTTTAAAGTTATCTCATCCGCATGGAAAGTAGTAACATTTTGTAGTGACGGTAAACTGCGAGCACATGGTACATCTCCATCATTAAATCAGAAAGAATATTTCAAGGTATTCTGACGGTCGTGTTTCCCAAATGGGTACTAATGCCAGTCACCAGATTCTTTGACGTAAAAGTAACAAAAAAAATGTAATAAGAAGCCTGTAATCCCCGAAGGGGTAGGCAGAGGAGTGTAGTACACTCTCACGTTTCACCAGTTACGTATAAGTCCCATGGAAGAGGTGGTGAACCTATTGCCATACACCGGGCACAATTCCAGACTCCGAATCACGACTAGGAATTCTAAATCAGAAAAATCTAATAGTACCAAGCCATTCATCCATTGGTCTGTCAACTGTTGCTAGTACACTGCTACACATATTGCTCCTGGGTCCTCAATATCCCGCTGCATCCACCCGTCTCCTAAGAGTCAGATCTCCTGGTTCAGTAATATGCTATTTGAAAACACCCTCGACAGTAGCGCATAAGTTCATCATATTTTGGAGTGGAAGTCGGTTATTGCAGGGGAGCTACGGTGGCGTCGTTCTCAAGTCGGCCATTATTCAGTGACACGCTATATATTCCACCGCCGCGCTCCCGACATTGTGCAATTTTATTCTCGAGCTACAACTTCGTACTTTCAATCTTCCGGCTTTGTAATAACTCATTTTGAAAACTTGCAACATTTGCGTTATACATGTATAAGAGACTGAACTTTAGTGTCACGGCAGTTCGCATCTATCGACCTGCACCTGCTCAGCGTGGCAGACTGTAGCTTTAACCGTTCTCATTTGGACGCCTAGTGAACTGTGGCCTTGACCCGTCTTATCCTGAGAGGAGGCCCGTACTGTTCAACAGTGGAACGACAAAAGAGGTGATGATCATGATGATGTATGCTGTAGCAGAATGTAGAACTTCATTTAGTGCATGAACAGACCATTTCATCTAAAATATTTTAGATTTTGATGCAATAAAAGATACCAAATAACAAAATCTATAATATAAACACGATAGTAAAGCTGCTAATTAGACGTTTTGATTATCTTTACCGCTCAAATAAACATTTTTATCTCTGGAATTAATAACTCGTCTCTTTACAGTCGGAGTGTGATATCTTTATTGTTATTGCTTATTATTTTCTTATTATAAATGAGCGGGGAGAGTTTTTCACCGCCGCAGCTGCCTGCGGGGCGCCCAAAGCGGATGAAGGAATGATAGCTATAGCGAAGTACACCGTTAATTAATTGTGTATGTCGACTTTGTACTGAATAAAATTATCTTTAATATAGTACAATATCAGATAGGCCACGCACTGGCTAGTGGGGGTTGTAAAAAGTCTTCAAGACTGTTGTGTATATGTACCATGGAGTGATGGATGTGGAAGAATCGCATCAGGTGTGTAAGTATGGTCATACTCGTATGTGGCACTGAGCGCTCTTTGCCTATCACTCACCACTTGCCTATCCACTCATTGTCGGTGAGGTGAGCCCGTATACAGGTAGCGCACCATTTTTTATTACTGAACAATAATTTTAATTTTCTTGTTAGGTTTTGTTGTAATCATGTTGAAAATTATTATGCATACTGTTTTAAAACTTATGCAAATATGAAATACTGTCGATTTTCGTCTATAAAATAAATCGAAATCATCGTATCTAAGGATTTGAGATGAGTTGCAGCTTATTGCAGCACCTGGCACCAACATTTCCGTTTATACTGTCCGTAATTCTGTTCTACATTTTCCTTTGACGTTACGATGTCTGAATTTGAAATAACTTTCAAATTTTGGAAATCTGTATTCGATAGAATTTTCATTATGTTGTACTCGAAATGTTATATTACAATTTTTATATATGTTAGGAATAACTATGGGCCATTTCAAGTTGATTTTTACAATCTTGAACATTTATAACATTATGTATGCGTAAAGTCCCATTAAAAGTATTCGTAATAACAGTCTATCAGGTTTTGTATTACGTAAGCGAGTTATATACACATTAATTGTTGTGTTCATTCCGTATGTTAGACGTACGAATATTTGTGATATCGAAACATCGGATGTGTGCATTAGTGTTAAATAGCAAAATGTCTATAATAAAAGGTTTTATACAACAAGGACATCAATTGATAATTTGTACATACGAATATTAAATTGTTTTATAATTAATTACTGTTAATACTTAAATACAGCCACATAATTATAAAAGTTACCCCAAATTTATGAACAACGGAAGAGAAACTTTGTTACGAACATAACACAAATACGAGTAGGTATGTATTACAGACGCTGGAAGAGACCACGAATACTAATATTTGCCGCGCTGAGATTCATTGGACACAGAGATGTTATCTACGCGCAGTTAAGCTGTTTGTCGAATACATTCACAGGAACATTTAGAAAAAGTACATCCAGAAAATTAAACGGTACATTAAGAAATGAACGTTGCAATGACGTTTAATAAACCACCACATTTGTGTTTCTTCTGTTTCGCAAAATTATTGCACATCTGTTTCGTTGCAATCGGCTCCGTAAGACTGCCATATCATGAGTTGATGGTTTGAATTAAATAATGTAAAAAAATATGAGGCACTTATACTGAAATAAAAAAAATATTTTGTTTGATTTTACAATGCATTCAGAATTTAGTACGTATGTTAAAGCAGATTCTGCTCTCCTAATATACAGGGAAATAGAGTTTATATCGTGATCATTATTAACACATGTACATACATATTATATAGCTATTTCCTCCATTTCATGTGAATATCCGTAAAACGTAGTAGGTACCGCTTTATACTTCATACTTACCGTAGCCATATAGTTTTTTCCTTCCAAGAAACTACTCACTGATGATAGCTTTGATCAGCTTAAACGTGATGATGTGAGTTTGGTATACCAAAACAAATTATTCCTTTTCTTAAGTCGACTCGACATTTTTTTTGTAATAAAGAATGAAAACAAATACAAGAATATAATTATTGATTATGATTATGAAATATTTGAGACATGTCGTTGTTTTAATTGTATAACACTAGCACGAACAATCCCCGGGCTGTCTACGACCGGCTTAACGCGAAGTTTGCATTCCATTGTAATGTTTCGCCCGCAACGAGGGACGCGAATGCAAATTGTAATATGCCCTCCCGAAAACAACTACTTCGACATAAGGATAATAACCTCAACATCTTATAAGTCTATAAACTTTCTGTCTATAAAATGTATGCCTATATACATAATCTGTACCCTGTTCACGTGTACACGACGAGGACTTCAAGAACAAAGTAGGTATACCGGAAATTAGATGTTCATGATATACTGTAGGTACTATGATAATTTTTTCGACGGCCTGTTTGACATTATTCACATCACCGTCATTATCATCAGCCTGTTTAAGTGCGCTGCTGGATATAGGTCTCCTCTGAGGGGTTTTGTCCACAATTCGGACCACCTACGCTGCTGTCCTTAGGCGGCCAGACAATGTACTTCGGTAGGCTACACGATATCGCAATCAGTCCTAGCACCAGGTTTAATCGTCCCTGGTGACACCCTGGTATCCCAACATGGGGTCGGAACTGGTGTCATTTTTCTACCCTGATACAGATGACTACGTTTTATGTGGCATTTAAACATAAATTAGAACACGGTTTTATAATGTTTGTTTCCACAGCCATTTCATTATCATCATCATCGTCAGCCTCTTTATGTCCACTGCTGGACATAGGCCTCCCCTAATCGGCGCCACTCCTTCCGGTCCTGGTCCATTTAGTTTAATAGAATATGGTTATTCTTTATAAAACTGAACTTATTTAAAAGATATAGGCGAAGTTCACATATGTACATATTTATGTGATTGCGTTACCAAAATGTTAATATGGGCAAAACCGCGAACATAAAGCTCGATCTGTTTTAGACATGTTCCTGGAACTAAGATGATGTACCTAACGATGTAGTGGTTTCTTGTTTCTAAAAGTTGCATAATATACAAGCACGTTTAGTGTGTACTACAGAGTGCTTAAAATGAGAGCTGTTTATGCTAATTGTAGCCCGCCATGTTGTAAATAACTAGTTAGACACAGACGCATCGAGTTGATAACTAGTTGAGAGAAAATGAATCAGAGTTTTCGTCGAGGAAACTAACTTAACTCTAAGCAATTGTTTTGCAAAGGTATACTCTGTCAAAACAAACCTATTTCTGCACAGACTTTAATCCGTATCAGACGTAGATGACCATATGTAACACCTTTCATGGTACTTGACAATAACGTATTAAATTTGTTTCCTATCGGTATAATAGGATGCACGTACCGAGAAAGAGACCAAGATTCACCCATCTTGAATAAATAGGTCAGATTCTGGCTGATGGGGAATCAGAAGTCTCTGATACTCACATAGGAAAGTGAATAGTAATGATTACAGAAAAAACATATCAGGTCTGTATGGTTCTGAAATATTTGGCATTCGGTGTTCTCTGGCACCCTGGTAGGTACCTTGGGGTAATGACGTAACAATAATTATCATACATTCTAAAATGCCTTATTTAAGTTATAAAACAGAGAAATAATGTTTATTTTAATATTAATATTCATTTTAGTATAGTAGTGACTCGGCGTCTGAAATTGTTACCGGTGCATGGCAATAGGCGCACGACC
>DWME01001165.1:0-26549 GCA_018244795.1 Parelbella ahira ahira
GACTATGGCCTTGACCCTCTCAATATGAGAGGAGACCCATATTCCAACAGTGGAATGACAAATGGGTCGATTATTATGTTATTCTATTCCATTCTACTGTAAACAAAAATCTTTTATTTACAATATATCTAAAACTCATTAATTTTTAAACAGACTTATCATTTTAATAGGGTATTTACTTATTAAAGCACTAACCTCCGGTTTATTACCCCGAGGGAGAATGCTAGCCGCATGGGTGGTGAGCCAGTGAAAGTCGTGCATTAGCCGCAACCCACGCGATCCGTGCTCGAAGGGTAGGTAAAACAGATCGCAAAGCAGCACCAGGTCGTCTGCTGTTATCGCGTTCGCTTCCAATGCTGCTTCTTCTAACGCTCTATAAACATAAATAAATTTCTTTTTCAATTTCAAATTTATTTTTTTAAAGCAATAATATATACTGTTGTAGCCATTGTTACTTACTCATCTCCTACTTCTTGAGTGTCCACGGATTCCACCATCATGTCGCCACTCAACGGACTGTTGCTTGGCTCCACTTGCATAGAACCGTTCTAAAAGACACATTCGTTTTAAAATAATCTTCATATTAGGAATTTAAACATCAATCACAACAGGTAAAAGAAAAACTGTATACATACAGCTTCTAACGTAACTTTGCTTATAGCTCACCTCGCTGAAACCATCATTCATGACAATGTCAGAGTCGGTGGCAGTGTTAGAAGGTGGGTCAACATCCAGAGGTTCAATGCCTACTTCCGGAACTGACGGCCGGGATGGGCTCAATGTTTGTGGTGTGTCTGTAAAGATTATCTAAATAGTATGAAATGTAATAAATATTGGTAATATAACTAAATAATTGGCTAATTTAAATTTTAGAAAAAAGAAATGTAGCTTATGATTGACATTTATTGATAAAATCACTTATGAGAACTATTGAGATATATACAGTTGTAATATATATTTTACACTCAAATTTAAACTTCAATATAAAGACGTAATTAAATTCAGTAAATTGTTTATAGAAATTTAATTGATTTATGTATTTTAAATTTATGTTAATTTCTCTTTATTTTTCTGGTATTGTTTGTTTTCAAAAAATAAGTAGTAACAAATATAATTTTCAGAGAATCAACTAAAAAATATTTTGAGGTGTGCTACTGATATAAAAATAAACTTACCGCCAACACTCATATCACCATTCCGCTGCTGTTCCTCCACCACAGCCTCCACGTCATCAACGATAATCTCATCATCTTTCTCCTTCTTTAACTCCTCTATAAAGCTGGTACTCTCCAAAACACTGTCATTGGACAAGGTATCATTTGCTTTGTCAATCATAGTCTGGTCAGTCTCCAACTTATCCCCATTCTCCTCCAGAGCCTTCAAACCTGTACATGGCATAGTATGCATAAAAGAGGAAACATTGTATAAAGAATAAGAGTAACAATAGAGGAACAGTGTTGAATTATCGAATATTTATGAACTAATATCTGTGTTAACTTTTGAAAGACCACTTGAATAAAATTTATATATGCCTATTTATTTTTTTGTTGAAAAGCATCATAAAATAGCTTATCCCATTTTTAACACCGGATAGCAATAGTGACACATCCCATAGAATATCTGCGTAAAAATGTCATTGGCAATTAAACCTTGTATAACGAAAAAAATCAAACCTAGTATCGGTACTGGTAAAGTAGAAATCGGTATTTCGCTCGGCAGAACTATCGCACTCGCCATCGGTATTATGGGGTTGGGTATCGACTCGTTCAGTATCACTTTGGTCGGTGACACCAGGGAGTTCATCACTGGATTCTGTACCGGGTTGAAAGATTCCACTGGTGTTATCTATAAAACGAGAAAATGATACGATTATCTTTACAGAATAATTAACTGATAGGGTTCAAATTAAATTTTTGTTTTTTTACACTGCTGCTCTACCTACTGCCGTCCACTGCTGGACATAGGCCAACAGAACTGCACACCACTGAGCTCGATCTTCAACTATATGCATCTAAACAATTTATTAATGAGGTCTGTATTGTCTCACCCCCGTGGCCAGTATGGGACGGTCATCGGCCAGCGCCTGCAGCTGCGCCGTGTGCACGGTGGGGATGGGCATTTCGGCCGTGCTGGTGGTGGCCGTGTTGCTGGTGGCCGTCACCAGCGACATACACGTGTTCACGGACGGCAGGATGGGCACGATCGGCACCGGCGGCACTGTCACACACACTGACAAACGCTACACTACTCATTTAGATTACAAAAACGAAAGAAACATTTCATTAGCCAAAGTAGTGCTACAGCCAAGAACATAAAAAAATACGCTGGATTTACACTTGGGAAGGAATAATTTGAATGAATGTACCCATTCGATCTAATAAATCAGTGTGTTTGAATATACCAGGACTGTGTATACACACCGAACATTCCCTTAAAGAATATTATGGTATTTGGTTTTGTGTAGAAATATTATTTAGAGGACTTATTACCTACAATTGTTTAGGACTGTACATTGAAAGTGACTACCATAGCGAGAACGTTACACTTATAATTGACAGCAGTAAATTATATTATTGTAAGCAAATGAACATGCCGGAGTTAACTTGGACTCACCTGTTACTGGTGGTTGGGGCTTTATGACGGGTCCCTGAGCCGTTTTCGGTATTGCGAACTCCGGCAGCCATTCGTTTATGGCTTGCCTGTAAAAAATTTTTATCGATTATTTTTTATTCCAAGCATCTTTAACTTTACTCTCAAATTAACGTGACATTCAATATGACAAATACCCCTCACAATAAAAGTTTAAACGAACAATTGACTGGAAATCTTATGTAGTGGTGGCCGTGGTAGTGGTCGCATTCCAAGACCACTACATCACATTAATTTAATATTTATCTATGTTTTTAATGTTTAGTTAGGAAGAGATCTTAAAAAGGTTTGAAGCCAACATTAGAATTACCGCAAAGCTTGCCGATGGTGGTAGACATGCTTGCCAAACGACACCGGGGTTTCATCGTCGCACACGCCCTGCTCGCCCTCCCTTTCCAATTTGATGTCCCACGACACCGCCTCCACTGTGAAGTAACAAATAATATATTATATCTATTATATATTAATGTCTTTAATGATACCAAAATATTAAAAGGTTTAGTAAAACGATATTGAATGTCTGGATAATGCAAACAATCTCAAATTATACAAAAGTCACTTACTCATTAAAATATTTATATTACTGTCTTATGAGAATGATAGGCTGTTTTAAAATTTCAAGTAATTGCACTTATTTAAGGGTACAGTGATTTTAGTAATTCAAAGCATGTACCTTTACGCTAAGTAATTAAAAAATGTAATACTGTAATTCAAGAAACCACTAGCGCCATCTATTATCGCACACTAAAAGTTGATTAAAATATGTATGCCACGTACTGTGCGCCGGTGCATCCAGACTGCAGCTCGCCCAGTGTGCCAGGGTACGGATAGGGATCATGTTAGCGTTGTATTCGCAGTTGGGGTTTGTGAGCACACCGCGTAACAACGGGATCAGCTCTGGAGAACGACCGCAGTACGGACCTGTAACCAAATTAACATGAAATTTAATGGGGGTGAGCCTAATGCTATACAATGGGCACAATTCCTACTTCCTAGCTACCAGAAATTGCAATTTAGGAAATCTCAGTAACACTGACCACGAAATCGAACCCATGACCTCTTACGTAATAGTTACGCTTGCAACTAGATCATCGAGACAGTCACATGTAAATACACACCAAGGAATATCCTCTTCTGATCGTAATCGTTGGCGTGCAGATTGTCCCATATCACGGGCGGACGTCTCAGCACCTGTGTGATTTCCTCGATGCATTCCGTCGTCAACGTCTTCGATATTACCTTAGGACCTGCAAAAACCTCATAGATATGCATCTGGGTAAACGACCTATAGTCGCGTGGTATATGTTCCGCAAATATGCCGCGAATAATGAAACTGCGGGTATGGATTAGTAATTAGTATTTAATGATAGAAGAATCGTGCTAAGATTCCGAAATAAAAGCGTATGCATGTCAAAATAGTGTCAATTTTCGCAGATTCGCAAATTGTGTTACACATATATTATACATTGTACACACTTATATGACTCTATATAGTACGTGTAATTATATTCACATATAACGGTTTAATACAAAATACTGGTAAATTTCCATTCCGACAACTTTGTTCTTCGTCCTCGAGAATTACTTTCCGCTTCGCTGAGCGTAAATTAAAAATTACATACAACCTGAATTATATACTTTCGACATTTCATATCTGTTAAGCAACTTTTTATAATGAACTTACTCGTTAACATACTTTTGCTATCAATAAAATCGTTACCTTTATTTGAAAAATGAAATAAAGACTGATAAAAAATGATTTTAAGAAAAGTGTCCTATATTTCCTAAAATATTCCTATATGTCCTAAAAGCTCAAACTATCTACATGTCAAATTTCATCGAAATCGCTTCAGAAAATTAAGTGCGAAAAGTCAACAAACAAACAGAGCAGTTCTCCTATTTACAACCATGATGATATATAAATATGGAGAAAACGGTCCAAAATGATATGCGCACACGATGTAGTGGCTATAAATGAAATCTTAGCACGTAAGTATGTACACAATAATATGTTAGTCACAGCGTAACTACGTCAACGAAAACTATTGAGTGCAACGCCACTTAGCAATCGCGGCCTTGGCGCGCTTTGTTTTGGCGTCTGGGAATAAGCACCAGTTCTATCTACTCCAGTTATATCTATACAATACAATAGAGACAAATACTGAGTGAAAATAAAAGCGTTATAGAGTTAAATGCAACATCACGCCCGTAATCCCCGAAGAGGTAGGCAGAGGAGTGTAGTGCACTCCCACGTTTCACCAGTTACGTTTTTGCCACATGGAATAGGTGGTGAGCCTACTGCCATACACGAGTACAGATCTAGACTCCGAATCACTGCTAAAAATTATAAGTTAGAAAAATCCAATAGTTCCCGACCCGGGATTTGAACCCAGGGCTTATTTCACTAGCCACTCCTTATTGTAACTCATCTTGTATAACAGAAGTTAAATTTTATATTGTGCTAAAAATAGTAACCACGCGAATGTCACCACGTGGCCAGCTTGTAACTCATACAATACAACACAGTTTTATTGCTCAGTGCCCACATTAATTATTCAGGCTTTTTGTTAGGCGATTTAAGTTACAACTCTCTATGAGTTATATGTGATGTTAATTGCGTAGGGATCATGGCCAAAAATCCCTTGGTTTGCCTACGTCTAACAGTAGATTGAGACAGGATGATGATGATAATCAGTAACATTTAATCCAAATGTGGTAAATTCACAAAATGAATAAATAATTTCTATTGGCCAAGTGTTGACTGATGGTTAATTGGTTAGACTGGTTTAGATGTTTCAAATTAGAGGTATTGTCACAGACTGAAATTAAAACCCCTAACATGTGTCAAATGTCGAACTCGGTACCATAATTGTAGTGACTAGTTTTATCTAAGTAAACTGATGTTGCCAATCTATAGGATATTAAACCACTTATAAATTTAGTGATAATACATTTGTTGGTCTAAACTCTGAACTGGAATTAATGTCATATAAGATTAGAGACTGGCTGCAGATGTCAATAGGTGGCCATAACTAGTTGTGATGGTTGCCATCACTTTTATTACATAAAAACACAGCCTTACCTGTCCACATTATATCAATCTGCTGAGATAGTTTAGTACCCAGTGTATTGAGATATTCGGAGCTGTTAACAGTTGGAACTGCACGCGTAGAGCAGTACTGTGTGGGGCACAGTAGAAAACGGGGACAACCCAGATGTTGGTGGATCTCATTGGTCACAGATACCTGGGGCAAGAAAGTTATCATCAGTACTTGATAATGATAAGAATGTACAAGTAATTTTAGTGCTTTATATAAAAGACACTATTATACTACTTTATATACAAGTCACTGAAACTCAAATTTTGACCTGTTATTCAATATTGGTAATGAAGCAAGCATCAGAGCTTTTTTTTACTTGACTATAGCACATGTATTTAAAAACCTGCTGAATAACCATGAGAAATTAAACCTTTTGATTTGATCAATGAGTTAACAATACATATCTTTTGGTTCTCTCAATCTTTCACCTATTGTATACTAAAGACAATAAAAAAAGGGAGATTTGTAAACAAGTGACAAATATTTAAGCTCTTAGTCAATTTTAGCAAATAAACATAATTATATACAAACCTGTGCATGAGCAAAACTCTGAAATATTTGCTTGTCTGACTCGCTCATCTCTGGCTCAATATCATCAAATAGCAGAGCAAAACATGTACAACCAAATTGGGACACCTGCAGCCATACAATTGTCATAATTAATTTAATCTAAAAGCTATATACTACCAGATATAACCCTTAAATAACATTTCAGTTTCTTTATTCCGATATTTCTTCCGATAGTTCTCTGCAAGTCCCTAAGCTTGACTACTTGATGATATTAAATTATTATTTGTACAATAATATTGATAATAATGATGATACTCCTTGGGTTTACTGTTAATTTTTAGTAAAAACCTAAATATTATACTGTCACAATGCTGGAGGGCTAATTCATAGGAAGATTAATGGGTCCAAGCTTTAAACTTCTTTACCTATAAATTTTATCATACCTACTAAGAGCCTGTGAAGAAGTTTAAATCAAGTCTAAAATCCTCCATAATAAAACTTTAGAATACAGAGGCTGATTTCATCCTATTGCTACAGATGAAATCAGGACTAAGCATTTTGTTTAGTGACTATAAACACCTGTTTGACTCCAAATGAAACAAAATGTCTCAGGGCTGTGTTAATCAGTACACTAATAGACTAAGGAAACAAATCGAATACCTGCTCTAACTTCCGTTTGAGTGTGGTGATCTCCTTTTGGTTGCTGTAAGTGATATCTAAGCCGGGTGATAGTGCATAACAGAATGTTATTCCTTGTAACTTAGCTGCACTTATCAAGGATGTGAGATGTTCCGCCTCCTCCACAGTGTACAGCTCACGCCAATATGCGCGATGTTTGTAATCGTCCTTTGGGGCGTAAACATACATGTCCAAGCCCCATTTTTTAAGTCTGAAAGATGTGTGACATATGACGTATGACATCGTAAATCGTAATGTGCAATATAAAATTGAATCGTTAAATTAACAAATTTATATATAATTATTTCAGTTTATATATCAGTCAATCAAATGTACATTTCTAGTTGTCTAGTGCAATTTGTTGTACGATGATTGAACTAAGATGAATCTACTCCAATAGACAGTCCATTAGATCTAATCCCAGAAAAAAATAGTCTAGGTATGGATTGGATGTCTACAAAGATAACAAAATAGCAACCAGAATAAAATCTGTTAATGTAACAGTTTGTGAAAACTGAAATGACAGGCTCCAAAAATGTTTAGATTTTTTCTGGTTCTTATCTCCTCACAAAAAACTAGTGAGTAGATTAAAGGCAAAGGTCAGTGTAATGATAATCTGTAACTTTCTTATGGACAATAACTGCCTCATTGGTTGAGTAGAAGGTCCTGGGTTCAAATCCCGGGTCAGGTGCTATAGGATTTTTCTAATTTAGAATTTCTAGTAGTGACTCGGAATCTGGAATTGTGCCCGGTGTATGCCAATGGGCTTGCCACCTATTCCAAGGGACTTAAACGTAACTGGTGAAACGTGTGAGTGTAATACACTCCTCTGCTTGCCTTTCGAAGATTACAGGTGTAATGGTACGACAATCCTATCTTAGATGCTATCAATAGCAGACAATAGCAATGTTTGAAATTATTAAACATACAAAACTTGACATACTACTATGATTCAAAACGCATGTAAATTTGATTAAGTATCAGAATTCAATTGAATGATAAATGACCAAGGATTTTTCCTCTTATAGTGAGGAGCTGATTTCTGTTTCGGTAATGATAAATTTCTAATGGCGTTATTTCATAAACTGTTAACAAGAATCTCTTGTGTTTAAGAAATACTTATAAACCACAAAGTAATATTACAGTAATGTATTTTAAGGTATAGTATGATATATGGTATAACATAATTTTAAAGACCATAATGGACATTTAAAAATATATTTATGTATTTTTCTTACTAATACTACTTTAGTAGTAATTTGTAACTCAAACTGACTATTCATCTTTAATATATTATAAGTGTTTTATTCTTATTATTGAGATGTAAGTTAGGCTTATCATATATAAATTAATGAACTCATTATACAACCAATACTATACGAATTTCTGCATATTTAGTGTGAAAACGCATATGTGTATATGGTAATGTTTATATCAAACATCACCACGTATTTTCCAAGAGAACTGTCTAAATAAAAAAATATGAATAATAAAGCACTAAACTCACTTCTGAAATAGGTCTTTTCTTTGTTCTGTAGTCCATGGACGACCGTAAAAGCCTGTAATAGACGAGCTTAGGTCATTCACACTATCACCGACATACATCTATTATATGTATAGCCCGTTGTAGATACACAAACTGATAGGCAGAAATACATATATATAAATAACGATTTTACCTTCTACAACGCCGCAAATGAAGTCGTTTCGTTTCGAGTTAGGTTCATCGGGGGAGCTTTCGGTCATTTTAAAAAGAACTTAGGATTTAGAACACAAATAATCAATCACTTTCGAACCGTATTATTCGAAAAATCAGGGACGCGAATGCTATAATCTACCCAATATTATATAACAATGAAATTAATAATAAATGTCCTAAGTTTTTAGCACCGGTGAACGGTATTTAGGCGATAATTACAGAAATAGGACCTGAAATGGAAATAATACGGAGATATCTAATGTGATGTGTCAAATTGTGAAGTGTTTGAAGATGTCGTTAGCACTTTGACAGCCGAAGAATCTACGCGGCACAGATAAGACAAATTTATAAATAAAAGACTGATAGTGCCTTTTTTATTATTATAACACGTTCAGTATTTTACAATATTTCACAGTACCAAAAAATTGGTAATATTTCCGACATTTGTCCTATACTAATTTGTATCAAAAAATAATATTTCCTAACTATCGCTTACTATTATAGATGACGCTAGTGAACGAAGTCTGAAGGTTTGCGGTAATAACAATGACCATTTTTATTGGTTTTAACATTGTGGCTACATGAATCAATATCAAAATGAGAACAGATTTATTTTTATTTGATTTAGATGCGCTGTTGTTATAGCGTAAATAATTATAAAGTTGACTTATTTTGCTTCCCTACTCGTACTATCAGAACATAAAATTTTAGTTACACGATCCTAGTAATGTTAACTGATGATAAAGTTATGGAAATGATTAATAACTACTTTTGTGTACTTATATCTTTTATTATGCATTTTGAATTAAAAATTATTACATACAAGTTGATATACAGATTTATACCTATCTAAAAATCTACGACATAATACTGATATTTGAGGTATCGACCAAGTACCTTACTACGTAAAAGATTCACATGTACAAGATAGCATTATAAATATATATAGCTAAAGTTATTTTGTAATAATCCGCAAAAAACAGTGTATGATGGTGCAGACATTAATGCAATATGCACCGCATTGCACAACGAAGTTATGCGCATGCATACAATATGTAACCTACATATAAACAACGTAAACCCAGATTATTGGAAAACAACTTTAACTTAATTGATAAACAAAGGATTTCTGTCAAATAACTACAATGTCATAATTTTTTTAAAATCCATCAAAGTGCAGTTTTAAGCGCAATTATAACAAAAATTGACGGTTATGCATTAGTTTCATACATCAATAAGCATAATTAATTTCCTGAAATTTTATTAAAACAAAATACAACCTCTATTATTGATATCAGTAGTGCTTAAACTAATATCAAACATACAAAAGTGACTAGAACAACACAGTTTTAGATATATGAGCTTACGTATTAGTGGCTTAAGTCGATTTTTAGAATATATTTATAACACACACTGGATAAAAATATACACAAAAGAACGGAGACATTAATTTAACTTGCATGTGGCAGAACAATTAGTACTTGGAGTTCGATGATTGCTGCAATTAATATATTCTCTTATAGCAGATAATTACTGACCTGATAATTCGACTATAGGCGGCTGCTACGTGTGATTGCTGTCTGTTCTGTCGATTGTCGATTCTGTCTTGTTTTTTACTCTCTTCTTATTAAAAAGAAGATAATGAAATAGCGAAGTAATTTTAAAATTGTGATAAAACTAAATCAATGCTTTTTATAAAGTTTGTAGCTCATTATTATTTCATCGTAGCGAGGTCCTTAGTTAACTTTTGCGAGTTTTATGTAGTTACATGCAATCCGTGTGCGAAAACTAAAGGCCAGCGTGCTATGAAAAATTTTAGATGATGGAATAACGTCCTGTTACAATTTATGTAAATCTTTCTCTCAGTAACAATTTCTTGGTGACTGAGACAGCATATTAAAAATATTTCAATGTTATTTCGCAATGTTAAATCCGACATTACACCTCATCACACAGGTGTCAAGTTGCCGTGTACGGGTTGTGTAATAAATGTAGGTATTGTATTTACTTAAACCTTTATCATTCTAAAAATCAAATTAAGCGAATACTAACATCACATATTACTTGTTCTATTTTAAATTTAAAATATGTATATACATTTCACTCTTATAGCTTTTTCTATATTTACAGAAAACATTTACCTATATAATGCGATTATTTATTTCTACGTAATATCAATGTATATATAATTGGTTTCACTTTTTTTCTTTGATAGTTAATACTGTTAGTTACAATGCCTATACCGTACAAGACCTAGGAAAATTATTTGTTTATGTAGATAAGAGTCCATAATGATCTCTAATCGTCACATTTTATTTTACTTGTATACCTACCAGATGAACTCATGCATGTTTTTTAATACTTGAACAAGTATTAGCTGTTCGAGGCTAGGCTATTTCCAAAAAAACATACGTGAATTAAACTGGTACGTAATAGAATCAGGTGTATAGATGTTCACGAAACATTAAATAGTTTATATGTCACATACGTGTGAAGTATAAGTAGGTATACGTTGATTTTGTTTTATCATTTCACTCAATGTCATCACTATCACTCGTGGCACATACATTAACTAAGTACTTTAAATTCACATAAGTACTTACATTTTTTGTATTAATATTATACTATATAAGAAACTTTTAAATTTTACAATCTCATTGTACAACATCGTAGTTATTGTCGTATTGTACCTGACGATTCTTTAGCAGACACAATGCATTAAAAATTGGAATTTTAAATTATGAGATATGCCTTACCCACTTCACAAGTATTGTCTTCTTTGAAACGTATTTACGTAACATCACGCCTATATATCCCCGAAGAAGTACGTCGAGGAATGCGATACCTAGGCTCACTTTTCACCATTTATTTTATACTTCTCACGGAATTAACGGTGAGCTTATTGCTATACACCGGTCACAAGTTTAATAGTCCATTGTTTAACAAATAATCAGCAAAACACATTCCCGGGGAAGTCGCTCTGCATGTGTTGGGGTGCGGAGTACCCAGGATCACAATATACGTTGTAGTGCAGCAGTCCACGCGGACAGGCGGCGACGCCGCAGGGCTGCAAGTGTCAGCCCATCATCCCCCCTGACATGTTCCCGTGCACACGCATATGTCGGTTCAGATTACCTGACTGGGAAAACCTGTGGGAACGTAATATTTCATATCATCAATACACTATTCATATAAATCATTGAAGGGTTTCATTTTAGCTCTTTATATAAAATACATGAAATTTTACAGTTATCGGTACATTGCAAAATAAAACATCCTGCACACTGAGAAATGCTAAAAATAAGTGTAAACATGTTAGTTACCTGAGCAGACACAGTTTACATTGGTAAGGCTTTTCCCCCGAATGTATTCGCAAATGTTTTGTGAGCGTCGAGCTATCAGAAAAAGCTTTTTTACAAGAACGGCATCTGTAACCAATTTGCAATGTTTTAAAGATTCATACGAAATTATTAATTAAAAATCAATTTGTTCTTTAACATGTTACAAAGTTTATGGTCAATTCACACTATCGTACCGAGGCAAGATAACTTAATGCCTACAGAATTTTTCAAATTATTTGAAATTGCAATAAGTATAAGTAAATAAATTTGGCCGAGCATAATATTTTAATAACATAGTAAGTAATTACACTGTTTCTTGTTTAATAAAAGTTCTTTAGGCGTAGACAGAATGTAATAACTAGCTAACAACCTACTTTTCCCTCTTCCGCTCTCATCAAAATCTGTGCGCTTTCGGAGACGCTTTTAAAAAACTTGTTAGAATATGAGCGTAGCACTTATGTAGTTCAGATTGCTTTTTTTTATAAACAAATCACTTACTGATAAGGTCGTTCCCCTGAATGGGTCCTCATATGTGTGGTGACACTTGAACTCTGGCTGAAACGCCGGTCGCAAATGGGACATCTGAAATACACGCTTTTATTTAATTACAGATCCCATCACTGCGCGGCTGAAACCTAACCAACTAGATTGCCACTATCCCGAAGATAACGTAAGAGACAAATGATATGATAACGTACCGAAAAGGTTTCTGGCCAGTATGTGTCCTGACGTGAGCGGTGAGATTTGCGGCCTGTGAGAAGCTCTTGTTACAGTCACCACATCGGTAGGGCCTTTCACCAGAGTGCGTTCGCAAGTGGGTTTTCAATGTACTCGGCCTCGCGTACGTTTTGCCACAGATTCGACAGAGATTCGGTTTGTGTTCGTCGTCTTCTGAGCAGCCGCTGAGAGCGCCGACCTGGACGATAAATTACTTTCTTTATTCTATTTACCGCTGTCACAACGTCACTAATATCCTAAGCCTTTAAAACAGTGTTTTATATTAACAGTATCAACTGAACATTCATATCATCATCATATCTCAGTGCACTGCTGGACATAGGCCTCCCCCAATGAGCGCCATCGCGCCCTGTCCTCGGCTTCTCGCATCCAGCATACATTCATATCGTCTTATGTTAATCACAAATTACTTATGAAAATACAAAAAATAAATATCGAATATCTAGTGAAACTAGTTTTTATTATTGAGAAGTATAATAATCCTTTGCTTTGTTAGTACAGTATGTGTCTTTTCTTATCCACTAATTAAATTGTTCGATATTAAAGTTTTATGTAATTATTTTATATGTATATTATATAATGTACATGCAAAAATAATCGGACAATAATAAAACTGATTTCCTTCCGTTCAATGCAAGTAAAAACAAAAGACGAAGCTTGAATAAAACCAAATTTATGTTATTCTATTTGTAGATATTATTGAAATACTTCCAATATATCACACATACTTACATAGAATGTGCAAATTGATAAGTTTATTATAAAAAGGCACCTGGACTTTCCCCGATGAGTTGACACAAGCAGTGTACCCGTATTCCTGAGGATGCATTTGTCCTTGGTGATTCAAGATATATCCATTGCCTATTTGCTCTTTCTGCGTCTCTTGCATGTAAACCTTTGACGGCGACCTCTTTAGCATCGGTCCCATAGATTTTTGACTAGCAAAATTTGGTTTCTGTTGGAATATGTAGTTCGCGTTGGGTTTCTGAGCATTTTGAAGCTGCAAGGGCTTAAAAGTCGATGTAGCTGTGATGAGGGGATCGGATTGGTTCGGGGTTCGGAAATCGGCTGTAAAAGAGTAGGTGGCGGCGGGGTACGAGGTGGGTATCACGTTTTGACTTTGAGGGTACACGACGTTTACAGATGGCGTTGGTGTGTTTTGATTCCATTGCACCTGCAGAAGGTAAGTTATACATAGATATAGATATATGTTAAAAAAAATGTTTATTTTCTTTCAACGCTGCTTAGCAAAAACTCATTGGATTACGTAATGCGCACTTAAAAATCACAATTTTGAAAAGAGGTGAGCACAAAGATTTGAACCCAGGACACGGTAAGAAGCGGTATTGTAATCTACTACTATTACTAAACTTCCTGTTTTATTTCCACAGTCATTAAAAAAAATCTGATTATAATTGGATTTGAAATTCGAATTCCATTCATTTTGCACCCCACGAGTAAATAATCACGACTTTGGCGTTCATTATTCGAAATTTCTTTACGAAAACTTTTAAGGCTCCGGAAAATATTTTAATTGTTTAAACTTTCGGCTTTGTAATGCCGTTGCAAGGTTTCGCTCGAAGTTTTTTCGCAGCTGCTACGAACATCATAATAAAACCCAGTCATCTTGTTCGATATTCTGGCAAACAAACTCCGGAAGCCATAAAGTTGTTTTGACATTTACTTTAAACAATACACGAGTTGAGTTATTGTTACTTTATCCTCAAGCCACATTCCAGTTACGGAGTAGGCAGAAAGGACCGAGTGCCAAATATTTATATCCTTATCGACTTGACGTGTTTCTTTAGGCCGAGTTATTTTTTTATGATGTCAAATTCAATATGTTATTTGATGCTGAATCTGGAGTAATATATGTAGAATATTTTTAGAATTCACATTTATTAACGAAAGTTAGTCAACGTAATTAAAAACGAATTCTCACTATTAGGTACTTATAAATCTATAATTCAATAGACGAGCTGAAAACATTTTCAGGAACTACTTTTCATAATCTGTATCCACGTACAGGTATATTGTCGACGTGATGTAACTCGGTAACATTTTGTTAAACGTGTAGGTAAATCAATATGTTTATATGTATATTCTAACTCCTGTGTTTTATTATTTATTCTGACTATGTAATATAAGCCTAATATTAAGAGCGCAAGATCCTGTTCACAAATAACAATTACCAGGTAAATAAACTGCCAAAGGAAGTAATTAGAAATAGAGAGAAAAATTACATTTTGCGTATAACAAAACGTCCTAAATCACCGTTAGAGTTCAACGACTTCGTAACTTAGATTTTACGCCATTTCCTCCAAGGATGTTTTGTTTTGTGAAAAGCTATATTGTTTTTCGAAGTTCCAATTGAGTTTCTCTCATACAATGGACTAACGAAGCCTTAATAAAATAGACGCCAAGTTACCTTGGGCCGCACGTAAGCGTGGCACACGAGATCCTTCAGTAAAAAAATATTTGCTATATTTCAAAAATTACTTTAGCTTTCTGCTTTATGAAAACTCAGGATAGAACAATGTCATATATTCTAGTACTTGGCAAATATTGTATGGATTATATTGAGATAATTTTCTTAAAAATGGAAAATTCGTTTGCGATACCACGTAGTAATCAGATGCGTAGGTACATGTCATATGAAAGACCCAAATCAGACACAGGTTACATTTCGCAATAGCTGATTGTGCAACATTAGCGTTAAAAATATTTTGATAAAAATATAAAAACATACTCGATTTGTGATAGATAAAATATAACATATTATGTAGATTGTGAGTTACGTTTTGATTTCAAACATATTAAAATTCCATAGAAATTCAAATTGAACAATATCGACTAGTTCATAGATAATTTTTCAATTACGAAAACATTACTGATATAAACATTCTATAAAAGCTTCTAAGGAATATCATAAGTTTCCCGAAGCCGTAATAGTGTGGAGGCGAATTTTCTCGAAACACCTGAATATTCTAGACGAGGTCGTTCACTTTAATCACAATATGTACTTTCGTTATTGTCACCATTATTGTACAAATAATGTTGCACTTGCTTTATTGTTTTTACATTTTCTTTATTTCGTTTACTATATATAAATAGCTTGTATACAAAAATGTTAATAATTCCGGTATAAACGTAAAAAAATTTTTAGTATACCTCGTTCCTTCAATATTAAACATTGTTTTTTTTTGCTTTTTGTACAAGTTACCCTGAGCTATTACAAAACTTAAACAAATAGAATACGGAAGATATAAAGGATAAGTCCTAGAACCGTACCTGAGAGCATAGCTGGTCTGGTGGACAGCCGTGCATGGTCATGTTCATGGAAACATTGACGCTCATAGTGGGGAATAGTGACGCACTGCCATAGTGCTCGTAGTAGGGGTACCCGCTGCCACCATTGACCATCATCTGTTTCAAATTACGTAAATGAATATTTCAGAATTTAAATAAAATGTAACTCTAAGCCACTGTTTTAATTTATTTTTACATGCCAAACTTCATTAGGAGAAACTGGGCCGTACTCTATGTCAGATTACAGCAAGGAAATTATAAATTCCCTTTATCATTAAATTCGATTGCGATACGCCTTTTGGATTTGAACGGAGCAATAGAGTTACTTCTGCTTTGTGGTAGAAAAGGATTCTGTGGAAAAATATCCATTATCTATAAACTGATGCAAAATGCTTACTTTGCATGGTTTATTTGCTATCTCGTCTTTACATAATATCTGAACAGAGTAGAAAAATATACGTACACAGATAAAAAAAGTATCACGATATTAAAAATAAATCAGGTGTCTAAATATCTAATTAAGGGTTAGACACATGTAAGATTTCATAGAGATTAATCTCCGATACGGTATTAATTACAATAATTTCATAATGGGGACACCCTTTGTACGTTTCCTGCCTATTCAATAGCCCTTCGCAATATATCTATCTTTGTCAAATGAACGTGTTATGTGAATGAGTGAGAGGGACGACTGTACCTGTGGGTGCACGGTCTCGGCGGCGCAGTCCCCATGTACGACGGCATGTTTCAGTGAGAGTAGGACGTCGGCCGCGTCTCCCCCGCCCCGCTCCCGGCAGTCTCCGCCGTTGCTTCTGCTTTGATCATAACTTTTACTACATCTATACTGGTATTATATTAACAGAAATATTATGATTCCAGGTAGATTTATAAGGAATAGCTCCATATACCTATTTAAATGTAGTCGCTCCACTTGACCACAAAAATGACAAATTGAAATATGAGAAATTTCAATTACATCAATAAATAATTAGTGTGTAATCAAAATATCTCATTATCATTATCAACATCAGTGCTCTTATCGATCTATTGTTGAACACGGGCCACCTCTCAAAATGACTATGTTATGATAAGGTCATAGTCTGAATGCGAATAAAGTGCATATTTTAAAAACGTTCATTTCATTAATTTGGTCTCAGATAAATTAAGAACGAAACTATTAAAACTAACCATTGATGTAAAGTTATGATTTGATAGTATTCAGCCAGTTTGCAATTAATGACCAACATAATGATATGTTACCGCGATACGTTATCGCGATCAAGAACATACACGATCTAATTGAGTAAATGTTAGTAACGTACCTCTTAGTGAACGGTCACTTCATCTTGGACTTACTCCTAAAAGTCAAGATCACCTACAAATTCACCACGTTTGTAATTATTTCTATTGCAGTTTTTAATATTTATATTTTAAGTATTTATATTGATATGTTCTTGTATTGAAATATGTTATATATGTATAGTTAGACTTGAAACGTTAATGCATTTTTTGTAAGAATAACGGTACAAGATCCTACTTAAGATTTAATGTAAAATGTCTATGTAGCATATTAAAAAAATCTTTGCGATAATGCAGATCATTACAATAATATCGGCGGTAGCAATGGTTTAGAATTCGGCCTCGCACTCCAGATATCCTCACTTAAGATTAAACATCATTTTCTGTAACGGTGAAGGAAAACGCGAAGAAACCTAACATTCCCTTTTGTTCTCTAAGGCATATACAGTCTGTCAACCTGCACTTGGCCAGCGTGGCAGGCTATGGCCTTAAACCGAGCCATTCTGATAAGAAACTAAAATAAAATATAGAACGATAAGTGTTATTCTTGTGTATAATTATTTGCAAAAAAGTTATTAACGCCCAATGTTCTATAATAACAGTTTTACTATGCGGTTACGTTTTTCGTAGCATTCGGTTGCCTCTACGTCGTAGATGTAATGAGAGGCGTTAATTAGACATCAACGCACTACGCAGTAATCATTGCTATTTGATAAAACAAAAACTGCATTTTAATTTAATCATAAATTGTTAAATTAAACACACACGTGACTTTGTAGAGACTGCGAATTCACGTGTATTCAATTAAACACACGCATTCGTATAACATGGCAAGCGTGCCACATCCCTAGGTTGTATTTCGCTCTCCAACAGAAAATATTGCGGTCAACCACAAGCTAATTCTTAAATTAATAAATAATGCTTAATTATTTTCTATTACTTGACTACGTTCAATGTGGCTGAACTAAATGTTAAGTTCATTAAATTAGGCATTAATTTCGACTTCATTACGGTACAATAAATTAATATATCGACAATCCCATATTTGTTCTTTCTTATATGTACATAGTATACCTGTACATAATGAAACTAGATGAATTTAAATTATCAGGTGTAAATGAATGAGACTAAAAATTAACGAGCTATATATAATACCAGCTAGCATTTTGAAAAATTTCATCAAACAATATATTCTTTGTGCAGTATTCAGCAAACTATATTACACACGTCTTAGCTAATTAAGCTGTTTTGATAGGAGAAGAGGGACAGGACCGTCGAACGAAGGATAAGGAAAAATGAGTAGGTAGTCTAAGGTGTATCTTTTCTATCACAATTACATATTCTAATGAAATGTTTTCAGATTATTCCTAACTACAGATATTAGTAAAAAGCATGTATTTCGTAAATACACGAATTTACAACGTACACATAAAACTAATAACGTATGAAAACATGTTCAGTCGATATGTGGTAAAAACACATAACGTAAGGCCTGTGGTACCCGAAGAGGTAGGCAAAGGAGAGTAGTATGGCATCTTTCACCAGTTACATTTACGTACATAAAAAGTAAGTATGTAATTTGTAAAGTCAGTATTAAAAAACTATGATTGGAAACTATCAACAATGTGAAGATACAATGCTATTAAAAACTAAGAACAATTTCGTTTAACAGCGAGTTTTAATTTCTTGCAAACGATTATAGCAACATCATCGGGTGTGTCATCGTCCTCCTCAAACACTAATAAATCAGAATTATTAAGAAAAATAAAAAAATGGACGCAATCTTACAGCAATCCGTAGAAATTCGCTAAGAGGTGTTCAAATAAAATTGAAATGTATGTAGGTACATACTTGTATAGGTAGTGCTGTACTAGTAAAACATTGCAAAATACGCTAGAAGGCTACAAACTAGCTGTACTTAATAAAACTTACTTGTACCCAGAGCAAGGAGAGAAGGGGAAGAGAGACGGCAGCGGGTCGAGCTCGAGGGGGGGAAGAGAGAAGGACCCCATGTCTTCTGCGGGCCACCCTGGTTCGCTCACATCGCCAAGGGTCACATCGCAGGGCGCGATCGTTTCGCTCAACGCGTTCAGCTCCTCGCCATTTTCTGGACAGCAGTTCTCTGTTTCTTGCTGTAAATGATATTATTATTATTGACTGGCCTGTTGACTGGTAGAGTACGCCATTAGGAATTAAGACCGTAACCGTAAGGCCGTAACATAGCGTAAAGTTAACGATACAGGCTAAATTAATTAATTAGTCTCTTGGTCCAGTAGTTAGTTACCCTGACTGCTGCTGGCCGCAGCTTCGATTTTCAACCGGGACAGTATTGTGTAATGAGAATGAGACCTGTTCTTGTTTAAAGTCACCTAAATAAATATGATTAAGAAATGTATGTGCCTAGTGTATCAGTTACTTTGTTACTATAATATATAACAGTTTGTCTAATTTGAGACAAAACCACAGTGTGTGCGTTATTCGAAGATGTCATAATTAATTTATGTTGTATCCTTAATTGGTTAAGGAAAGGAGTTAAAAGTGTCCTTTAAAACGGGCAATGCCTTGGCAACTGTACCGATTTTGGCACTATAAGTCCTGGCATTAGGTTAATTCAACGTAACATCAAGCCTGCAATCCCCAAAGAGCAGAGGTAGATTGGTAGTTATTCTGCGCTGCACATCTGTGATAAAAATACAGATAGGTAAATACATGCCTATACTGTAAGTGCTATGTTCATGCCTTTAAGTTCGCACCTTACAGGGACAACAAGCTTTTTTATATATTGGGTCGCAAATTACAAGAATATAGGAGCAGTTATAGTCTATTGGTTAAAAATTGAGTCTCCTGAGCTGGTCTTGGGTTCAAATGCTGGCGCACGTTATTTTACAAAAAATGTGATATTTCAAATTAAATACCACTTGTTGTAACGGTGAAGGAAAACGGTGGATTATGCTCTACCAACGTGCAGTCGATTCGTGTTGCAGACGAATGCCCGAACTCGTCTCACACTGAGAGGAGACCCATGTCCAACAATAGAACGGTAAATGAGTTTATAATGAGTCGCAAATCTCTTGTGTACAACAATTCTTTAAATTTTAAACGTAAAATGATAGAGCTGCTTGTGTTCCTTCAGATGTTTCGCATGTTGCAGATACATAGGTATTTTAAAAAATTCATAGTAATGTCTTTTATTTGTACGTATCTTTACCATAACCCGATTATTATCCGTCTACCAAAAAAACAATCTCCAGTATCGTGAAACTAGTCAAAATTTATTAAACTGTTCCATTTTTATATCATATCAGAAATCACCGAAGTGATGCAATTAACGTTAGTACAAAAGACTTAATCATCATCATTATTATCACGTGTAGACTACGGGAGAAAGTACTCCCCTCTTAAGCACTGTTACGTCCGTTCCTCCTGCCATTAGCTTACTCGTATCCATGCAGCCTTTCATCTTCATTCTACCAAACCTTAATCGGTTCTATATTACCTTTTCTCAACAGTTAAGGAAATGTATATTGGCCATAACGTACCGGTTGGAATAAAAATTTTATTAGGGATAAGCACATTCAGGTATGTTGATAGAGTTTTTGCATAATATGTATTTTTTTAAATAAATTATAACATCCAAATAGGTTGCGGCTACACAGTTGACGTCCCGCGTGTTTTATAACTAAAAAGTGTCCCGTAATAATGTCAACAATCCTCGCCAGCGATAATTTAAAAAAAACTTAATACCGCTGTTGGACTTGAGGTCATCTTACTCTTTAACCTTTCATTTCCGTAAAGAATTAATGTCTATGCCAATATAACATCAATAAACAGATATATGGCATATTATTGGGGAAAATATAAACGTTAAACAATCTCAATTTAAACTTAAAACTTTCTTCGGTACAAAAGTCTGATTTCTACAGTAATACATATAACACTATTAATAATTGTAATTATAACATGTGATTGCGAAAAATAAGTTACTAGTGGTTAGAATTACAGTTGAGGCCAATATTACAGATTATTGAGTATATATTATCTTTAACAAATCTACCATTTTCCGACAATTATTACCCACTTACCATATTAATTATTTCCGTCCGTTAATTATTTATAACAAACACCGGGATCCACTTTGTTAAGAAAGACGACGAAATTAACTAATTTTAATTTTCACACAAATCCGATTAAGATTTTTTTTTTTGCATTGCATTTTCGAACCGGAGCAAATAACAAGATATAAATTAAATTAGAGTAGAAAACGTTACAACACAATATATTTAAAAAAAGCAAAGAGTGTTCACTGACCTGACAGCACTCTTCCGGGAACTCCCTCAGTGGTCCATCGATGCAGGTGCAGGGCTGTAGCGGGTCGCAGCAGAGGCTCTGCTGGCAGTAGTCGGGCAGCCCGAACTGCGGGTTGTTGGGCACGTAGCAATCCATGGCTCCGCCTTCTTATCCCGCGCATCGTCCCGCGCAGGGGCGGTCCGGAGGCTGCTCACTGTTTCCGACGCTTGTAGTCGCGGTCGGCCATCGCTGTGCGAATGAATAACTGAAATAATACATTCAAAAGTAAAGATAAGTAGGTCAGAATATTACGCCTATATTTCGCCAAAGGAGTAGGCAGAGGATTGTAACATACTCTCACGTTTCACTATGTTATACGTCCCATTAAATACGGTGATAACCTATTGCCATACCCTGAGAACAAATTCAGACTGTTACTAACGGAAATAAAAAATTAGAAAATCCTAAAAATACTTTATTTGACCCGGGGATCGAACCCAGGACCTATTGATTAGTAGTCACGCTTGTAACAATTAAATCAACGAGGCAGACAAAAGTTAGTAATGGGATTTTTACATCTTGGCACTATTCACAAACGGCTATTCGTTCTCAAACTAGGATAAAACTGTGCTTGGATGACGAGACAGGTAATAGTACACATTGTAAGCATCTTTTCAAATACATACGAATAATGATTGGTTGTTGATTTTTATATATTATATACTATTAATTATATAAATGTATGAAAACAGTCATACAATGCAATACAATGATTTTTGTAGTACCTACATACACCAAAAACAATGCAACTAAGATAACTTTCAGATACATTTCAAGAGATATTGATGTACAAAATGCGGTCTTATCGTAATTTAAATTTCATGTTGCAGGCGTTTTGCGGTTCTAAGCCCTGGCACACGCCTCTGGTCATATTAAGGTAGGACCTTAATCCAAATTTTTTTTGTACTCAACTCTGCGACCAATTATGAATAACACGAATAAGATTTGACATGCGCTCACATTGCCAAATACTTGTTAGACTAATGTTATTAAATCTTTTAACAAATTAATGCTAATCAACTGATAGTCTTTTATTTTGAAAATTATGCTGCTGCTAATTGAAGCTAACTACCAAATGTTAAATAGTCACCGTCGCCAATGGAAATGTGCAACACCGAAAGAGTTGTTAATGCATTGCTGAAGTAGAAGGAGAAAGTAGGTTAAAAATTTGTATTCCCAATGCATTGCTGGCGTTGATGGATACGTAGAATAAGAACTCTGCTGGGGGTTGAACTCTAGACGTCTAATGAGATAAAGGAAATTGAAAGCGGTCTTAGCTAACTAAACCAAGTCCTTTGAACGTTATTACTGTTAATTGTGATATTTTTGTGCGTACGACGACGAAAGAGTTTAGTTTTGAGGTAATCCTTACTTAATCGATCGTGGTAACCGCGGACCAAGATAAATTGGTAATATAAATGGTATCGTATTCCAAATCAACAATAAAAGCCGGCTGCCTTCGTTACACGATAGTCAACTTTGCAACAAAAAGTACTGTCTCGATAACTTGGCTTCCGAAATCGAATTGTTCATGTTATATTAATAACTTTTTACATATTTGACAGTATTATTGTAACGATATTCTGTTCTATTCTAATAGTACGAAGAAGTATATACGAATATGACATAGGTAATGCCAAGCCCTCACTAAAAAAAAAAAAACGTAGCGTCACAGTTGTAATCCCCGAAGGGGTAAGCAGTAATAAGAATAAATATGCATAAGATGAATTATCAATATTTTATAATGGCAAACCGACTGAGCAGTATCAGGTACGGTCAGATCTGCGATGGTTAACCGCAATCGGCAAGTCTTTACAATCATTCGCGTGCTTTTAAGGTACATATATTCAGCACGTAATTCCTGTTGCTATTGAAGGTATTAGTAAATCGTTTGCATATTACTTCGGGAATACATATATGTACCTATCAGATCGAACTCAGTGGCGTGCGATTGGAGAGGCCTATGTCAGTGGACGGGAGTAGGCTAATAATGATGATGATGATGACATGTATCTATTATATCGAACTTAATGAGCATTCAATCTGCATAGCAATACAATGTCAGTGTACTTCGAACGTATGTACGAGAACACTACAACATTAAAAAAATTAAAAAAAACACAAAACATTCTCTACATAATATACATTTATAGGTCAAGCGCCTTTGTAAAATGTTCAATAACTTCTTAAGTTGAATACAAAATGACTAAAGGCACTGTAAGAATTATGTTTGTGCACTAGACATGTAAACTGCCTACCCCGCATGGTACCTGGCGTAACGTTATGAATGTATACTAGGCATGTATAATTGTTCAGTTCCAGTCGATTTAGTAAACATGCTCTCGTTGTTTAGTCTCCGAGTACCCAGGCAGGATTCGATTACATTTACTTTTATTGATTGAATACTGTAACGAGTCTACTCCCACATACATATGTACATTCGTATCATTTGACGTATTACGTACAAATTAAGTACTTAAAGTAGAATTGTAATTATATTTGCTTCATCGTACTCCAGTCTCAGTCCACTGGTAGACGTAGGCTTTTCTTAAGGCTATAACTCCGAAGCTGGGCATGCGGATTGGGAAAAGCAGACCATAGCTTACACGCTGATGCTCGTCTACGGCCAGGGCATTTGCTAGTTCCTACTCAGACAGTCTAGGCATTCTACATAGACAGCGCCACACCGCGACCAGCCGGTTACCAGAGACTCGCTAGTTATATAGCAAGGTGCACTTAGGACACGTTAGGATGTATCGTATTTCAAAGAGGAACTTGGAACCCTTTACACCACTTATATTCCGTAACAATCTATAAAATGTCTATAGAGGACAAAGCTAGACAGAAATCCGAAGTGGCTGATTATAATTGCGATAGGCCTCTTTAACTATTCTGGCTCTGGAAAGTTATAATTTTTTAACACAATATAAGGATAATATCTAGATAAAGCTATTTTAATTACGTATTTAAGTAAGTAATATAAAAAAATAATAATGTTTCAATGTAAATTACATACCTCAACGAATTTTACTAATAGATAAAGGCCTAAATGAAATCTAGTATCACAATCAAGTTGAATATTTTGTTTCATGATTATGTCTCGTATTATGCACACATTATTTAAAGTAATGTCTGTTATTTCAAATTACGGTATGAGTTAAAATCTACGATAGTACGGTGATTCCTTTATGTTAATTTATATTTTAACAACAACGACATTTTCATAAACAATTCAAAATCACTATAAGTGTCTCTAAATTTAATTCTTTGTCTTAATGAATACTTTAGAATACATAAATGTACTTACATGTATTTTAAAAATATGTTTATATATTTACACTTTTTCGTAAGGTTTTGAGTGACTTACATGTCACATCCTATATCATAAGTATTGAACGTTTTATCACTTCAATTTTTATTAAAATAAGTACACTGTACTGAATTAATATAGGGTAATATGCCCGTCGGTGTCCGTCTGAGTCACACCCCGATGTCGGCCAGCGCGAGCCATCGTACGTGGTAACATGAAATTGGAGACTAAGCGGGGATTACTCGAAATTACCCTTTTTACGATAAAGTCGTCGAAGAAAATTCAATAAAGCTACTTTGTTTGCGAGACAGCTGGAAATTGGAGCTTCAAAACTATGTAGGTACCTCCACAAGATGAAGATTTCCAAGGTGTATATGTTTGTATGTGTCGTTATTGTAGCATCACGCCAGGTGTATGGAGTAGGCAGAGAGCGTGTGAGCGCCAAATATCTCTGTCCTCACAGACCTAACGTGCTTCTTCAGCATTTACCATTATCCATATACATATACTAACGCGGGCTTCGGAGCCTTCTGACGTATCTCTCACATAGAGTTAAAATTTTACATTAAATTGAATAGCAAAACTCTGAAATTTTATTTCATTATTATGCACGAAACATATTATATGTACTTGAAGAATTTCAAAATCGTATTGGTACAAATTATTGCATCTATCGGCTTTACACAGCCAGTGCGAGAGACCGACAAACTTTTAAATTACGTTTTAATTATTTGGTGTATTTAAATTTTCCTGGCCGCTACTAATTTTGTCTTATAGCTTTCTAAAAAAAATAAAGATTTATATGCCTTTACTGTTTTCTTTAGTCTCAATTAGATCGGGAGAATTAAAAAACTAGATACACAATGCAAATATTGACCGATGCATTACCGAAGGTGACCAAGACTCGTCCATCTTAATCAAATAGGTTAGATACTGGCTACAAATGAGGGTCAATATCTAAAATCGACATGTCATGACAGAAATATGTATGAGCCTGTAATGATAGAAATATCTATGAGGCACTCGGTGTACTCTGCCTAGACCCGTAAAGAATCTTGAGTAATGATATAATAAAAATAATGATTATTTCTATTAATAGTAAAAGCAAACGCAATGGTTTTTTTTATGATTAGTTGACTGATATTAATTTTTTAAGTACCGCTCAGTTTTAGGTTCCTTTTGGTGGGGTCTGAGATTTAAATTCTTAGATCTACTCCTGATTTTTAAAAATTAAGTTCATTTTGCCCGCATTTAACGGCAAAAGAAAAGATTAGGAGAAAATATGCACTACGTAGAATTTTGTATAAAATTTCTCTCAAAGCCTCAAAGTAATCTTTTGACCCATAGCTGACTTAGATATTTCCCCCGTTATTTCTCATAGATGTAGACAAAGATTAAAGTGTCCTATTCCGGTCCTGAAAAACTATAACTATTCACATTTTACCTAAATCATCGTATATGCTAGTCAGTTTGAAATACCGAAATACAAATTCAGTTCCTACTTAGCAAACAGATTACAAAAAGTACAAGTAAAAGGATTCAAATCTTCGGGCTCTTGTGTGAAGTTA
>DWME01001166.1:0-26544 GCA_018244795.1 Parelbella ahira ahira
ATGCTTCGCTCGTACCATTGCCGGTACCAGCTACATCTTCGCGGTTGTAAATTCTAATCACTAAGGCCATGTGCACAACGAATTCACTACACATATAATAAACTAAATGTATATACAATGACATTAAATATTTTGACTGTATCTTAAAAACTATACGAATATACATAATATTTCCTAACAGAGCACAATTCAAACATGTACATGGCCCAAGTTCACATATAACACTGACGTGTATTCGACATCCACGGACGATTACTTCAATACAACAATACACACATATCTCCCGTGATGTTTCATATAACTTACTAGTTAGCCGTAAACATCCAATCATCTATGACGGACAATTTATCTTAAATACCTATGTACACAGAATATTAACAGTAATCGTTTTCACAATATATGCTTTTAATAGAACACCTACAATCTAAACGATAAATAATAAATACTTTATAGATAGCATTATTTACAAAAGCTCGCTGCGCCCGATCGGCTCGTCTTTTGTCGACGTGTCCTTTGAAATAGCTTATTTTCATCAGTAATTACCTACTGCCGAAGCTACATTGATTTCAAATAATCATCCCCTATAAGTGTATTATGTGAGAGTATCGGTTACAACACGTGAGTTCCGTTAGGAAACGTAATAATAAAATCACGAAAACTATCAAAAATGTAAGAAGCCGTTGAAAAAGCTGAGAATTGGGTATAATAAGGGTGATTATGAACCGGTTGTAACGAAACGCGTATCAGGGCGCGAACAATGGCGACGTCTTTGTCCGGCTGCGGAACTCCCGCCCGAATCAATACTTAATAATCACCGATTGTTAACTAGCCTTTGTCGCTGAAATAATAAGGGAATGTCGCGGCCTTCTCGATCGGATTCCGGTTACAGTTGGACGGGCGCGAGGGAGGACGTCGATTCCAGATCAATAAACGTTAAGCATAACGAACAAGTTTTTCTATCGTTTCTTGGACAAAGAGATAATAAATCATAAAATATCTTTTGTGCAACGCGTTCTGTGTTTTGTAACTGACGAAACAAAAGAGTAAAAATGGCTAACTTTTTGCACTACTTACTTCGCCTTGCGATTATGCAAATGGCACGACAATAAACTTCTAAACTGTAACATCCATAAAAAGAGCGCTTTTTTGCGTACGTATAATGAATAGGTAACTACCAAACGAGACTGCGTCAGTAGTCTTACCGAGAAGGCTAACAAAGAACGTACAAAAACATCGACCATTGCAAGATTTTCTAGAGCAAGTGTTGATTTAGTTTCTCACAAATACATTTAAAGGCCATAGAAGGAAAAAAGGAACATCGAAAACAAGTCATTACGATGACGGCCGACGGTGGCGCGACTCTATGAAGAAGGAACTCGTATACCGGCTCAACGGCGCGCAGCCTGTGGGACAGGAGGAGCACTCACTACGCGGAGTGCACACGCAGGTCGGTCGGCGAGTCCGGCGTAGCCGGCCTTCGCGGAAGCGACAGATCCTCGGGCTCCGTCTGTTCGGGCCAGTCGTCCCAACGCCAATCAGGGGCTACAGTAGCGGGGGGACTGGGCGCATCAGTTTCGCATCCTCCTCCTGAACATCTATGGAGTGCTGCCGCCTGTCTTCTCCTAAACCTTGCTCCGCAACGACATGCAAATGGGGCGTCGCCTTCGTGCACAAGTGCATGGGCTTTCAGTTGATTGGAGTCAGAAAAACGGGCCGGACAGCGCGCACATGCGTATGGTCGTTCGCCAGTGTGCACGCGCAAGTGTCGCCGTAGATTGGCAACCTGGACGAAGTGTCGTGGACAATGTGGGCAGCTGTAGGGCTTTTCTCCAGTATGTAAACGGAGATGGGTCTTGAGGTGGTGATCGCGAGTGAAGCGTTTGTGACATTCTCCACATTCAAAAGGTTTCTCTCCAGTGTGGGTACGCTCGTGGTTTTGTAGAACATGTTTGTATCCGAAAGATCGTGAACATACTTTACAAGTAAAGAGCTTATCACGAGGTGGGTCGGCAGCACCAGGGGAAGAGCCTGAAGAAGGAGGCGAGGGTGGAGCCGTAGATGCGGTGTCATCTAGCTTAGGCGTGCGGCGTCGTTTTCGTGCTCGTTCTAGTTCTGGTGCGGGAGGTGGTAGTAATGGCGCTGGCGGCGACGGGGGCCACGCGGCCAGCAGGGCCCCAGAGTACAATTCAGCCGGCAGTCCCGCCACGAGCGCGGCGGCGCGGCTGGCCAACAGGCGTTCGGCCAGCATCGGAAGTGAATCTTGACGCATACTGGATAACGGCCTTACCGACACACCTGTGATCAAAATATTTTTCACATTAATTTTCAATAACCAAATAGATTTTTAAAATTAATACGTATGTAGTTTCAACACTCAAATTTTAACACCCGTTCCTAACTAGAACACTTCCTTTACGCGTCGAGTCTCGGCTTAAACAAACATGAAGCCGAACCTATCAATGGCACATATACTTATCAGTGAGAGAGGACAAAAAATCCGACAAAAACCGTAAGCCAGACGCTACGGAGGAAACATTTGGTCGCAATCACGCCGCTGCAGGTCGCTTCCGCCCCGACCTGTTGCGCAAATTGCCGCTCACTGCGACTACCTACTTAGTTTCTGTTTCACTTATATTATTTATCTATAGTTACATATAGCACAATGATATTATTATCCCACGTACTTATTTATCTCGCTTTATTGCCGCGAAGCAATTAAATTATGAAGCTGTGTTGACTGTGTAGTGGCAGTGGTAGCACAGCGGGGAGGCGCGGGTGGCAGGCAGAACCGGACCACTTACCTACATAATGGAATTAATTATTCCTCCAACGACAGACTCCGCCCGCGCGCTCCTCCCAAATTATATTCAAATATTAATTTCGACGAAGAAAAGCCTTTTTGAGAGCACTTAATTAAAATTAGACAAAATCATAATTGAAAGTTCTTCTTGAGGCGTGAAGAGACCGGCGGGGAGGGGCAGCTCCTGCCTTACATTATCTACTTAGCTGTGGAATTAATTCCGGGCGCCTCTGTACTGCGGCGTTGCTTTTAATTGAACGACGAGAAATATATTGTCCTTTGCTAATATCAGTAAGTAACTAAGGTACCTATTTTAACGTAGTAGATACTCACTTACAAAAACTAAGTATAACTGCAGAATCATTGTTAAAAAAAAATATTGATAAGTATAATTGTTTAGAGAATTTTGAATTATGTGCATAATGTCAGAACACAAAATACGGAGGTATTACAGGCTTTAACAATGGTGTTGAGAATATTTTCGTATTTAAAGTTTATGATTAGGAGAAGGCGTCACCGAGGCACGTGCCGTCGGCTTATCCCATAACTTTTTAATAACATTCCTTTGCTGTTTCCGAGACGAACCGCGAGCCGTGCGCGGGATGTGTCCGGAATTATAACACCTCGTCATAACTCAGTATTTACAACAAGCCGCTCATTTCCCTACAGGTATACATTACAGTGATCCTTTTATTTTTAGTAATTTAAATTAGTAAAAAATATAATAAATGCCACTTATAAGATTGTTGCATAAAATCTTATCAAAATTGAAAGCCTGAAAGCCAAAAATTGAAAGCCTAACCACCATTACAATGATATGTATTTTTCTTCATTTTGCAGGGCTTATTTTCATCTTATTCGGAACTAATTATCGTAATACCTTTTTGATACAACATTCAATTGTGTTGAAATTCAAATTCAAAGCTTTTATGTTTAATACACATAGCATGTATTTCTTGAACATACTGCTATGTACACACAATATCAAACTGTTATTGTTTTTAGATCGATATGAGATCCTTTTTAATTTTCCTGTCTCAGGGTGCAATGTTACCTCCTCAATTTTTCTAATCTTCCTCTACTTTCTTTACTCAAGAAATCTCCACACCAACTCTCAATGTACTCAATCTTTCCAACCCTATACATTCTTTTAATATACTCATTTTCGATTCTAGTTAACCTCGTTACTCTTCCGGTTAAATGAGATAATAACGCTGTTATTATTTTTATGCTAATTTTAATGGTTCAAAATAAAAGACATTAAAATACATTTTATCATCAGCTGTTACATAACGCTAGACACTTTTCAGTTTTGCCTTTCCGATATGTATACGTATATACGACATGTCCTCGATTTAAAACAAAATAAATACGCTCTAAAATACATTTGATTCAATCAGTTGTTATTTAATGCTAAACATTTTCTACGTCGGCTTTTCTGTTACTACATACCAATAAAAGACATATTTTAATATTTTAAAACAAAAGACATACGCAGAAAAGTACAATTAATTTAGTCTTGTTATTTGAAACTAGATCATTGTTACTTTTGCTTTTCAGACATTAAGCGCATCTTATTAATTTGAAACAAAAGGTATATGCAACAAAAACAGGTTATCACATATATTTTAGATGACTGTGCAATTTTTTTTATACGTTTTTATTACTCGTGACTGCATAAAAGTATGCATTTAAAAATATATTATTTTTATTGCGATTTTCTTTTCTTCGTGTTTGTACACGTTAGATTGCTGAGAATTTTTATTATCAATCCACGAACGAAATGGACTTTATTAATCATTGATAAAAATGGTACATAAAACTTGTTACGAGTGTATTGTTGACAAATTATCAACAATCAATCAATAAACTAAATGGATTTTATTAATCATTGGCAAAAAATGGTATACGAAAAGGGTTGCTAACGTGTTCACGGGAGTGTCTCTCGTGTTTTATTGGCGGTTCAGTTCCCGGCGGGTGACAGTCGGTGATAAATTTTTACTAGTGGCTGGCACACCCTTCGCCGCGATGCTTTTTTCCGTGCTAAAGAGTTGTAATTATCCCCTTTAATACGCCATAAATATTTGTCAATAACCCATACTCAATACGTTTATGGACTCGCCCGAGCCGCCACTCCATAACTCATTATTGCGCAAGGGCCCCTACGACTGGCACCGCAATGGTCTTTTTGTTAGGGCCTATTCCTTTTTTTTACTGTACTTGCACCATGAAAATTGTAAAAATTTGTTTAATTATAACCTAATTAAACGGATGTTTTTATTATATACATATGTACGTTAACCAATTAAACATTAATTAGTGAAATATATTTCGGATTCCGCTTCAAAAAGGCTTCTCTTTTTTATATATTTTAAATTATTTCTATGTATAGGTACATGTGTTTGTAGCGACGTCTAAATGGACTAAATTTAGTGAACTCTTCGAGTTTAATAGGATTAAATAGGATCTATTCCTAAATATATTGACTTACGTAAGGACGTTACGGCGCTCGCCTGACAGATTACGTACTCGTAAGGTTTCGGTATTTTAGGGTTAACTACAATACCCAAATCTTGTACGGCATCTTCACCACTGGCCATTATATTACAGTTACTATATAAATTACTTCCATCCAGGGCCGTATGTAACTAATAATAAATGTATTGTTACCAACAAGTAGAGATTTTAATTTAAATAAGTTCTTGCAACATTACGATTTATTGCGTAAAATTTATCATACCCGCCATACATTAATGCAAATTGAGTAAGTAGAATAAAAGTTAATGACAAAGATATAAAATAAAAGCTACAAATCAATTTTTTATTTCGTTAATAACAACATTCGATTTAATTTATTGATTCTCGATATAAGTTAATGAAACATAATTATGAGTCTTTTTAGAATCTGAAAAAGGTGATCGGGAAGTGAGTACCGTGATATGTATAAAGTATTACTTTAATATTAAATCTTATTACGAAACCAAAAAGATTCCCATGTCTTTATATATTTAAACTAATAAACTATGACACATTAAAAAGCTAAGAGTCAAACGGTACATATATTTAAAAAAATATTCAAATACAAAAAGAAATACTTCAATTCAAACTCAAAGATAATTTATGTATATTACCTTATTGACATTGAAAAGGAGTCTCATCCTCACTCAACTGTTTTCATAAGCAGGAACAACAATTAAAAAAACATTCAAAGTTATCGGATGTCTACATGTCGTAGCAGTGCGCTACACGCGATGTATGGAAGCTGTAGCTGAACGCTACGCGCTCGCCGCAGACTACGCTTGACTGAATCTGCAAAAGCTCCCGTAGATGCAAATAAACCATGTGTGCTGCGCGCCGGCGGCCAATAGCTGTGCTCGCTACACGCATGTCGGTGCCGCTAACTTTTGAAACTTTACATCCATGCCCTTACAAATTCAGACTGTACAAATTGATAAAATAAAGTAAGTCCACAAACCTCGGGAGTTCTGAGAAGATTGCAGCGATAAGGCCATCTCACACCAACTTCACAATTAATAGTCATTCATTTATTTCCACTGGTAACAGTTTATTGTTTTGATGGTTGTCCAAGCTAGTTTTATTACATTTATAACTGAGATGATAAAAATAAGTACAATCGAGGAGTCGATGAAAGATGTTCCGACGGCACGGACTCGCGACTGTAAATGTTCGAAGCTCGCAGTGCGAGCGCGCTCGGTGGGACCTACCACAACACTGGCGGTGGAGCGGCGAGCGTGGTCGGCCGCCCCTCCGCGATAAACACACCCCCACGCTCCTCCCCGGCCCCCGGCACCCCGCACCGCCCCCCGGTGCACTCCACGTGCACGCAATGCATTCACTTTTTATGGCCGTTACTACATTATGTTCCTTGCCTACCAGTTTTTTAGCTGGCCGTAACGAGCATCACATAAGCACTTTTTATGTTTATGGCCGGCTCCTGTACGGACGGGCGGTACTTTCTTTTGGAACTAATTTGAGAACGCGCTTAGATATTTTATCTGCTACTGAACTGTTGTCGTTTGTTTTTTTACAATGAACAGGTAAACATTTCTCTGTAATTTTCTTCAACAGCATATTACAGTGCTTTACAATTAGTTGACATCTAATAATGTTAATAACAATGAACTATTTAGTTATTTGTAACAATTTTATTGTTAATGAAATTATTTTATAAAAATACAATTACTTTAGTCTATATTTTTTGTTTAATAAAAGATTTTTTGCAGAATGTGTAGCAAATAGTCAGCAGTCACAAATGACTAGTTACACATCACAAACCTACCGCGAATTGGGCTCTAGAAGTTGCAATGTTGTTAGACCAGTTAGTACCTACGCGTTATTCATACTGATTACTACTGTTAAATTGGGAACATGACTGAAAAAATAGGAAATCTTGGTATCTTTAATCCATTTATAGATGTAGTAAGCACAGCTAGTATTAGTTACTATATAGAAGTTGATAATAGACGCTTCGCTACTCCTGAAGGCTGAGATCACCTGCAGTATCAACGTGGGCTCGCACATCCTTCTGACTGGAACACATGCTTTTATTAACTACTGTTTAACGGTATAATTATGTCACGTGTCACTTTTACCTTCTTGCACTTATTGAAGCCGGCGCGAGATATTTTTTAATACATATGATAGCATTATCAAATTGTACTACCTAGCACTGTCCGTAACCTACATAAGGTATCGTTAATTGTATATTGCAAAATGCAATGATAAGCAACACATCGAACCATTAAAGCTATGATATTACAATCGGGGCTTCATTTTAGTTAAATTATAACATAACAATAATAAGAACCACGTGTTATTATTTAACCCTTCCACAAAAACATATGTTCATATGACTTCGATAATATTAATTCATTATGTTTACGGTAATAATAATTCTCGAGTAAAATACCTCAAACTAATCACTTCGTGTTGCCATTACATTAATCACATTCGTATTTTTATTAATCCGTATTACAAATTACTTTATACACTTCCAATAATCGGTTAATGAAAGTATATCGTAATTAATGATACGTCATTACTATAATGATTGTACTAAGCCTGTCTAGATGGAATTTGAAATGGGGTTTTGTGAAATCTTGAATATAATTCGAGTGTATGTGTACTAAGCGCATATTAGAAGGATTAAAATATTACAAGGAAACATTAAGAGTGCATTACTGTAGCTTATATTTAAGATTATTGGTACTGAAATGCTTAAAGTATTGTGGATTAAAACTTAAAGCTGGTTAGACGGTATTATTTATGATTGTATTATTAATATTTAACATACATTCCTAAAATAAATTTCCTCAAATTGTGTACTCCTTTAAAAACTTAACATCGCACCTGTAACCATGAAAAGATAGGCAGAGGAGTGCAATACACTCACACATTTCGTTAATTACATTAACATGTACGAAATCTAGACTTCGAGTCATTATTAGAACTTTCTACTCGAAAAATTAAGTTAGAAAGACCCAGTCGTACTCGATCCGAGAATCGACCCCAAGTCCTCTCCATCAGTAGTCGCACTTGCAATGACTCGACCAACGAGGCAGTCAGTACTTAATAAAACAAACGTACAATGCTTTAGTACGTAGTCGCTCGATTTTATTAAGACTTTTTAACTAGTTAAGGTTAATGCAGCCTCTCTACTAACATGTTACATTTCGACGCAAGTTTAGAACGAGTTAAATAAAATGTATTTATAAATGTAGATATTACTTAGAACTCTATTTCAGTGACACGATAATATTTCAGTCCACTACTCCTATCTATTATGTTATATTTGTGATACATCGAATGTAGAGCAAGAAGAATATACAAATATAACATGTTCCTAACTGACCAAAGACTACACTTGATCGCTGATATATAACCATCGAATCACTGTTCTCTTGTACCTATTTATGTATGCGCCATAGATGCAAACATGATGGTTATTTAGTAGGTATTGTGACTAGTTTGTTTGCCCTTCAATAGTCCCGAGGCAGCTATTGACTCAAGACAACACGCATAAAAAGCATAAGTGTCGGAACCCGGTGGCGTATCGTGTAAATTAAGCGTTTTTATGCGGCGGTGGCTATTTTTACCATTTTACTATTTATACCATTTTAGTGAGCACGCGCGCGCCGCCCCGACGCTATGCAACTTTTTATTTAGGAAATTATATTTATTTAATGTTCCTGTTACAAGAACATTCATTCGGTTACACATATGTGTTCTCAGGCACTTTTGAATTCATAGTAACTAGTATTTTGAACATTTTTAAAGTTCTTGTATTTACCTTCTTTAAGTGGGCATTTAAAAAGATTTCATCTGATATAACACATGTTTGGCAACCGTTTGAAAATATATTAGCACTTTTTAAATTAAAACCGCTAAATCAAATAATAAGGTTAATTTTTGGTGAAAACAGCACAGTTATTTACACAATGCATGTTATAAAAAGGTTGTTAGTTTGTTAAGAAGTGTTCCCACCTGCTGCTGTCGCGTGCCTTTTTAATCTGGAGAAAATCCGACTCTGAGATGTTTCGTATAAGGTTTATTTTATCTTTAGTTTACGTGCAATGAGTTTTTTACATAAAAATACTGGTTCGCTTTATTTAGGTGCATTATCCCCATGGCAGGATGTTTAGGTTTGTTATCTCGCACACGCTGTCGCACCTTGCCACGGTTACGGGAGCAGACCCCAATGTTTTAGCAGGATATCTATAAATTAGACAACAACGCAGATCTTTGTCCCGCCAATATTAGCAGATAAGCGAGCGCGCTCGACGAGGCAGGTGCTGTGCGAGATGTTATCTTAAACTAATATAATGTAATGTTTGGTAATTAAAGTTACTAAACGAACTAATATACACAAGTTTCTTTCGCCAAAAAACTTTTGATTTATTGTAATTCGAAACCTTAAATTTTGAGTTTAATTGCACAAAAACTTCAATTGAAAGATGATACTATTATAACATAAAAAACGTTTTTCAATGTAATTAATTGCAGGTTTAAAATTACATTCTCCGCCGCAGAGGACTATTACCCTGTAACAATTAAAATCAAACTGTTAAATTACAACAAAGTTATTTTAACTTTGTTGCATTTAATTCTGATTGAAGGAATAATTTCATTGTTTCAAATAAACAGTTGCAACTTTGATATCGTGCAAATACAACTGGTAATACAAAACAACGTTAGGCAAGACAAGAAAGCATGACTGGGTGTTAATAGTATTAGTTCCTGCGACAACCACTATAACCAGAAAAAGATAGAAGATTCGAAAATTCATTGTTTGAGTACACGCCGATAATCTTTTCATATCATACATTTTGTTTAGTTATCAATACTTGTTAGTGACCGAGCAATGGTTCTAATTCGCGTTTGATGACGTTGCTGTTTGACCACAGACTATCACATGTATAATGACATTGACAGCATGGACGAAAACATTCAATGATTAATTTTATTTATTTTCATTTTTGACATGTAGATAGTATGGTATATATATATATGTCTCATATAAAATTAGCTTTTTTCCCTGCTTCTCTATTTAGGTATACTTTTACCATGTCAAATCATTTAGTCCGTCGCGCGCGTAATGTTTTTAAAAAGCGATACAAAGATTTCTTTTCAGCTATTAACGTAGAGATAGGGTTAAGATATTCACAATGCAATCACAAAACTATTTCCAAAATATTGGCTCCATTTAATGGCACACGGGAGTAGGTAGCGCAATAAAAGTCGAAAGCGAAAGTTATCAATAGAGTCCGTCACAAAGGGAGCCGATATGCGCAAATTGCTTGCAATTTGTCCTATTGCGTTCCTGCGTTAAACAATGGCGATTTATGTTGGCTTACTAAATTGGAGCACAACCCGATTTTACGGCACCGGTCGCGGCATTGTTTCACGAAAGATGAAACCTTGCAAATTCTTTGTTATAGTACATAATAAAGCCGGCTGCCTATCCCCTGACAATGTTTTGTGTAAACTATTAAATAAATGTGTAAATAAGCATATTGTTTTAATTTTTTTAGGTTCTTGACACTATCGGCAATTGAAGACATGGATTAATAAATGTGTTGTGTTACCAATTTTTAAATATACCTACCTACAGTAGGGAATTAACTTCTTAAAACATATTGTTAGCTGCAAACCGTTTAAACGTAACTAAATAAAATAAATAAATAGTAACACTTTCATGATTAAATTACTGCTGTAATAAAGATCTTCGTTTTTAGGCGGATTTCTTGTAACTTTAAAAGGAAGTTGACACATGGAAGGACAAAACACTCCTACCTATGTTATAAAGAAAAAATGAACAATTAATGCATGTCACTTTCATACACTCATGATTACAATGCAATGTTAATATTACCTAAACCTGATTGCTTGGTCGTAAATGATTACTTCTATAGTGTGATTGTGTACAATGAGATTCGCTCCCTTCCGTGTGAACGACAGATGTGCGACGGCGCCGAATTTATATAAAAATTGTGAATATTTCATTCACATTATTACGCATTCGGCCGTTACGAATCAATCGCACACAATGAACACAGTTTTAGCCAGTTTTTTTTCCGGTATTTGTTGGCGATTTTAATGTAAATTTTAGGTAAAGTTGTTCGGTTTGCTGTAAGTGTCACAAAAGAACGACCGTTGATGAGGAATCGGTGGAAAATTTTATAACAATCTTTGATTGATTACGAACTCGTTTTCGTTGATTGACGTTTCTATTTTAGGTTATGAAGTCGCGTAAAATGAAGATCGCCTTAATTGTTATTTTTTGTGTGACGTGTGTTTTAATTACGCTCACATTGTAACAAAAATATTGTACAAAAAATGTTACCATTTTTTAAATTAAGTTACTATCAATTGCAGCTACGAGTGTTTGCTACTATTCATTAAATAATTGAAAAATCTAGTTATGTAATACCATTATTGTGTAATAAATACGGCAGCAATAATTTAAAACTTATGAAAGAAAATTCAATAAAAAAAGGAGATAGTCAGTTATTTGTACGAGATTGTAACTGTAAAAAGGGCAAAAATATAGATAATGTGAAATGGAATATCCAATCTATCGTTTCACTAAGCCGTGCAGGTGACAGTTGGCGACATTGGCATAAGAATAAAATATAAAATATCGCCTTTAAAGGATTCACATAGAATATTTATTCCCGGCGTGTAGCTCCGTCCGAGCGCCCTTTGTTCTCGACGGCCGTTTAAACTTTTGATTCTGCAACGGCACAGACAACTGGACCCTCGATATTGACAAAAATACCCAACTATTCAGTACATCATACATCGAAAACGAACTTTATTGCAATGTCCATGGAGTATAAATAGTGCCACGTGAGACGGTAGAAGATACGCCGTTCCTACAGTGGCAGGTGGCTATTTCTATGCTTGCGTCACGGGCTCTCCCCTTCCGGGTGTGATGAATAATTCCCTTTTTCTGTCGGAGAGAATTGTCCTTGCGAACTAGCCCGACTCGATACGCACCGCCGGTCTCTCCGCATAAATGTGAGTTATGTCCTACACTATCCTACTTACCGAGCTCCTCTTTTTTTTCAACCCTAAAGTAAGATTTACGTTTTCTCTCAACTGGACATTATGACTTCTTATGTACATATTATGTACATTTTTGGTGGGTTAGATCAGCTTGCTCGGTACTCACTACGTTAAAGTTTTAAGTGAGTTGTCACAATAAGTGACTATTCCGGATTTTGATAAATATTATCGATTTTAATGTTATAACTTGCGAGTACACGCAAGGACGGACAAGTGCCGACATGTCTAAACTTCTTACGCCTATACCGAGCCGGTACTAATGAGTTAGATAAAGTATTTCTTGTGTATTTTATAAATTTAAAATTGGCAATCAATAATAATTATCTAAGTATTAGGTTCATTAAAACACATTTATTATATGGTGAGACATATACCATATCTGGTTAAACGCTGGAGTTTACCATACTACATTGCCCACCTCGGGATAACACAAGAAGGATATTATGTTATGTTAAATAAGAGTTAATTTCTGTTCCCAAACCCTGTATGTACATGTAATTGTAATTGGTCTGTATGCCAACAGCAGAGCACAGCTCGCCGCCGGCCGCATCGGTCAGCGTCGATCACGCCTTCCTTCCAATTCCAACCCCATTCATAACGTCTTTCAAATGTCTCGCGCTCTTTGTGTCCCGCTGCGCACTCCTTCCCGATCGCCCGAACTGTCGCCTTTTGTGACGCGCGCGACTCGCGTCTTATCCGCTGTCAGACGTCTTGCACAAATTCAAAAATAACATCGACTTACATTTTTTCTGAAGGCCCTGTGCAAACGTTAGATAAGTTAGCGTTTGGACTCTTTGTTTGATACCAAACAAGGGACGTGTCCTGTCGCTTATCTGCTCCTATTGATCGTATGAATGAATTCAAATATATGTAGATAACCGAAAGAAGCGAGATCACAATCGCTTTTGTCGAAGCCAGTTGTAGTTTGTTCCAATGTCCATGTAGGTATCTATTTGGAAACTACGCTCTGATGTTCATAAAAGAAATATGTATAAAACCTGTGAGTCTAGTTTAAATTCCCATAATATATCATTTTCCCATTATTTTCACTCAATGCATAGTGTTCCTAAAAGTAAACGGATCATCATTATTGCAAAATGTTCTTTAAATAAATCATATTGGACAATGAATTTGCTCGTTGCTTACATAGATCATTTAAAACAGAACGTATTTGGATGAAGGGGAGTGTTGAACGCCACTAAATATGTTAGAAGGACGCCGCACGTTTCAAAAGCCTCTTAGGTTGACATCAAATCGCAATTTTTAAAAAACACAATACCTACGCGCGCACTCGTGCCGCCGCATGCGTCGTGCGCCATTGTGATGCAACGAAATGCATAATTTCGTCGAGCACATGTCGATTTTTTACTCGAACCGGCGTAAAAAGTGACCTACAGAGCGATAGGTAACGGGAATCTATTTTATAATATCTATTGAATACATTTTGACCCGTGGACATTTGACAACAAAAAAGAAGTCCAGGTGGCATTATTCAAAAAGGACAGGATTTTTAACTACCTACTGACGTTTTTTATTAGGATTATTTATAATAAGCGCTAAACTTTTTTTCTAGGACACGTGTTTAAGAATAACGTCTGTCACGTCTAGTTCATAGGTACAGTAGGTTACAGGGAAACGAAATTAATGCATAATCCTAGTCTATACACATACATATGTGCTTACATATATTTCGCGATCGTCTATCTATTTCGAGAAGGTTCTGCACAAGGTTAGTAGAAGCAATTACACCCTGCTGCGTTAAGGCAACGGTCACACGTATTTTAGGAAATGAAATAAAATCAAATCTTAGCATCATAATTTTATCACAATTTAAACGTAATGGTAGAAAATTATTTGGGTACACCTACTTTCACTAGGCATTTTCTACAACTATCATCACACACTGTTCAAGAATAAATACTTATATAAAAACAAATCAATGCGAATTATGAGAAACCACGAATAAATGTATAAAATATATAAAAATATACACATACTACACTTCTTATAAATATACTACACTTATTTTTGTAACACCTATATCCGATCATATGTATACGTAAATTCTAACCAATTTATGATTTGGTACTTCTAGTTAAACATATATAAATGATATGTGACGCCAAGCTGCATTAAGTTGAAACTATCTCTCACCATCTATTCCATTGGACTTAAACGTTACTAGTACTACATTCCTCTGCCTACCCCTTCGGGGAGCACAGGCGTAATGTTACTTAATTTGAAATATTTAATATTTAAAAGAGCTCACTTTATTATGCAAAAGGTTTTTATTATTTCAAACATACCAAATGGCCAAATATTACTGTGCTACGACGAGACACATACGAGTATACTCGTACATAGGTATGTTATGGTAGTAAATATGATGTTCTCAATAAATTTTAATAATTCACGTTACCTATTGCCTTTACGGTATTATGTAACAGTACATTTCCACCCAAGTATCAGTTGATGCCTGCTAAAGGTAACATTTCAAGTGAGTTTCTTTACCGCGAAGGGCACGGTAGGTAGTCGGTGTCGGATGTTGTCATAGTTACCTAACGATCGGGAACCGTCGCTAAGACTTTATGGCGGGTCAGAAACATTCGACGAATTGCTATAAGTACTGTTCAGAGGTCGCACTTGTCTGAAAAGAAAAAGAAGCTTGGAAACAGAGAACATGTTCAAACGTGCAAGTCTATCATGACGAATTTGTTACGTTATATTTATTCATTATCAAACAAAAAACATAAATATTATGTTGTATATTTACAAATTACATTATTTTTTATATTATTTCTATATTTAAAAAAAAATACATCACGCCTGTAATCACCGAAGGGTTATGCAGAGAAGTGTAGTAGATACTTCATTTTTCGTATTTCCTATGTTTATATTTTCTTACATGCATTAAAATTTTTAAGGATCCTTATTTTATTTTCTGTTATGTAAATAAAACAGTATGAAATGATCCTTAGAGTCGGACACGGCAAAATCCTTTCCGATATGTTGACGTGACGTGAGTGGCGGCCACCGAGCTTTGTGGCCCTCGTCTGCCTCTGACAACGAAACAGCCCTTTGCACAACCTCTTACGCCAAGTAGTCCCTTTGACGTCCAATTTCTAACAGAAATCACAAAGTCCAATGTTATCGACGTCTCTATTTTGAGATTGTACTTACACGATATCAGACATCTTTTTATGCTCAACAAGTTCCCACAGTCAATATGTATGTATGCCTTTTAATATATTCCTCAACTACTTATACTATACTAAGAATAAAAGTTATTGTTAAATGAATACATATTTTTGTTGCTAAATACAGGCATTTCTGAACTCTTACTGGTCTTCATTTAGGGGTTAACGTATTTAAAAACTACATATTTCTAAATTGAATTTCTACAATTGATTCGTATTACGAATGTACTTATGTTTGGTATCTCCAACAGAGAAATATATTACAGAGTCGGTTTAATTTGGGAGCCACGAAGAATTTACGGAGGCCGTACAAGAAAAAGAGGACTAGAAAATTAAAGATGCTAAAGAGCAACAGTACGAATGAAATATTATATAAACTGTTTAATAAAGTAGATAGAACATACACTACGTTTTTGATTTATTAAAAGCGGGGTTATTTTCGAGCTCTGCAAGTTTCTATGGCTAAGCGAACAGTGTACAATGTGAAATGTAATTCAAATTCTTCTTTACCACCTTCCATTATTAATTACTGGACAGATTATAACGAATTATCGTACGTAAATTTTCAAGACTGGTTTGTAAAACGGAAACATGTAGAGCTATTGTTTATGATATAGCTAAGTGATAATAGGTGTACAGAAACAATAGCCATCATTGTGCTGTGAATCGCTTACGACCCTAACACCTAACAGGGTGTTATTGCAAACTAATGGTTATTAAACCACTGCCCGGCATAGGCAAATTTGAGTAGGTAGGAAATTTTACCAGCGGTCCAGTGTTTCAGCAAGTTCATTACACTCTGTACATTTAAGAATGGGATTTGTTTTTATAACCATTGTTTCTGATCTATAGACGATTAGAAAACTTTAAATAGTAGGTACATAGATTACTAATGCATATTTATTAAATCGTAAAAGATTATGTTCCAAGACGCCAGTTAACCCAGAGGAAGATCCCGTGTAGTAAACACTCTTAATCAATCCTGATTCAGTAAAACTTATCGCAATGTAAAGCTGGTGATCTGTTAATATAAGAATGGTAGAAATTATAAGTGATTTTTCGCAAGCTACGCAACGAATGTTGTGTTTTAAGATATTTCGAGTGTTTTCTGGTTTTTCTCATTAATACATAGAAAAAGGCCTTTAATGCTGTAGCAACTTCTTCCCGTTTGCTAACCCATAATAAAAATAATAAAACAACTCTCTACTTAAGAAAAGAAACATTTAAATTAACAAAATCTGCAAACTATAACATGGTATCTGTCACTTAATTGTTTTTATGGGAGTTTTATTATACTTGTGTTAATTGTATTAAAACTTCAGAGTGTTTATTAAAGTTTTAGGCTATTACATCACAATACAATTGTCGAATAGAAATACTACAAAAATATAAAAAAAATATTGATCCGATTACTTGCGATGGGACAGCCAGCTGCGGCCCATGTACGGACAGCAAAATTTTTTTTGGGTATATTCCGCAGATATCTATCACAAATTGCATCATTCAACATGCTTCCATACTTCCGATTGCTAAAGTCCAATTTTATTTCAATTCGGACGTATCTAATTCAAAATTCATTAATCTTGTGAAGCGGCGGTGAGATCTGCGAGCCGATACATCCACTTGTGCATGGTCAGTTGCTGACAGGAAATTGATTGTGTTCATAATGATCGCTTTCGCTACATCCACGTATTATTCTCCATACCTGTTGGAATACCCGTATCACTCATCGTTGGTATGCACTTCTAATTTGGTTCCTAATTTCAACAATATAATGTAAGTATTACATTGTACGGCCAATTTCAAATTAGGAATGTCCTAATTTGTAAATTGCAGAATTGTCAATTATACGTCTGTAATGACACTTCTTAATAAATATTTTTAGACGGTCATAGTTACGAAAAACACCTTTTAACCGATTATATTTATTACAAATAGGTACTGTTGATTATTGAGTTTTACGCACAATCCTGTTCAATGTGACATCTATTGATGATGGAGGTATCTAAAAAGAGCATTTAAAACTGATTTGTCATTGTGTGGGTACACCTACATCACTCAAAATGATATCAATTGTAACATTTAATCAAAAAGACATAGCTAAATGCACTAAAGGTTGCGAAAAATTGACATTTTTGACAGTTTTATAAATGCAAAAAGTGCAGCTTAAACCATGGAAGCAATACAAGGAACAAGGAACCACAGTGAAACATAGAATAACATAACTATATTTACCAGTAGAACGTGTGCATATCTTGTTTTAGTATTTGATTAGTGTGATATGAAATTAATTCAAACCCATTTTACAGATAGTGACCTCTGCTTGATAAATGACCTGTGCATCGATGGTGAATGTAAACTAACAATTCATTGTTTCATTAATTAGTAATAGCATTCATATTGTCTCCACTATATTCAATCTAAGTTGTCAAGTATTTATAGATAATGGATAAATTCGAAATTCGAATCAATAAAGTTATACTTATATTCAAACGTTAAAATTTTGACGTTTTAATTTTTTAATAGATAAAATAAACTATCGTAATTAAAATTAAATTTCTCATTATCTTAGTAAATAAATACTAGATACCTACATGTATATTTTAATTGGGAAAATTTAATTCGTAAGTTTTAACATCAGTTGATGAAACACCTTTTAAAACTAGCAACATGTAGATAGATGGATTGAAACTTTTTCTGAAGGTCAACATAATGCGTGGTATATTATATTTCTCGAAAGAAAATATCCCATTTCCGCATCTTCTCCTAACAATGAGTACGCCATCGAACTATTCAAATATTGCATGGCGTGGGTAAACCCAGACTTTTTTGCACAGCGAGCGAATTAATGGATAACCAAAGCGATGCAAAATAAAAAACGTACTTATTAAATTTTGGTTTCACGTAATAACATGTTGGTGGTTTCTTTTATTGTTTCCACGAGCAGCGCCGAGATATCCGGTTACCGCCGTTAAATATTTTGCCTCTCGATGAAAGAGAAACTTGGTAGTTTTTGCATTGAAATTTCGTTTTTGCTCCTCAAACGCGGAAGTCGTCTACGCTTTATGCAAAAACTGGATTTTGGAATCAATTTCGCTTTTACATTCAATAACCGCCATCGGTCGCCACTAACGTGCAATTACAAACATATATTTGGCTTTACAATGCGAGTAACGAGCGCCGACTATAATTGCGTCTTAGGCATTGTCGACATTCGTACAAATATAGACGCAGCCATTCGTTATCAAGGCGCGGCGAGCTTAGCTTACTCATAATTTAAGACATTAATTGAAATATCTACTTTTCGCCGAATTCAAAGAATTTTCTCCGGGAACATTTATCAATTCTACAAAGAGAGTGAAACCTCTCTTAAAAGGAGCCTGCGCCGGACAGATTTAATTTGTTGCGAAGGCCTTTATAATTGGAACATAAAGATTGTGAGTAATTAATTTTCGCAGCGAGTCAAAAGCAAAGAGGCTGTGCATTGAGCGGCGAGCGCCGGCCGCACCGCGCCTAATTAATATTAATGACATCGGGAGGCGCCGCTACTTCCATCTGTGCGCTGCGCCGCGTACTCACGCTAAGGATTCACTAATTGTTTTCGCACCTAGTTGAATATATTTGAGAACTATATGAAATACACAAAATTTACCTCCAATCATTCCTACTGAATTAATAACTGCATCAGTCGCTCATACTTACTTACATTCATTGAAATCAAATGACAAGTTAGTAATGTTATTAGCGGTGAATAAAGTAAATACCGCCCAAAACATACTTGTCATAAAATGATACTTAATAGAGTACACTCTCTTAATATCTGTAGGTACATTCTGAAATTCTGACTTTGATATATCGTAATAGATTGTGCCATCGATACCCTCATTTTAATAGAGAATCTGGCAGCGACACGAGGTATAGGAACAGGAAGTTGAGTTATTATAACATACCTTCTCACACGTGAAACGTCTTTCCAATGTTAGCCAAAAAAAGTACGAAATGTATTAAACTAATTTTTCAATTAAATTCCTTGTTTAATCTTGTATTTTGTCTCGCTGATTCGGCAACTTTGACATATGTACCTAAGTGTTCATTGAGTACGTACATTATCTCAAGTACGTGCATTGAAGCCGTCCAATGTGTTTATAATTTTATCTTCCATAAGCGTCGCGACCTGAGACACGAGAGGCAACGTCTGTTATACTATCTGGTGTTAATTGTGACGCCGCTATCAGCGCGAGGTGTCCGGGAGGCGGTGGTGGCGGTGGCCGGTGAGCGATGGGTCGGCGCTAAAAGCCGGACGGAAGCCGCGCTGCCCGGCTCCGGTTACACCAACCGTGGGATCCCATGCAAACATCACCAGGGCTGCCATATATGTATAACAATACTTGCGATTTATAGCATATTTCATTTATTTTTAGCAATATTTAACGAACGATTTAAACAGCCCCTGAATATATGTTAAAATTATACCAAAATAGAAGCTAAATGTGGCGTAAAATTTTTATTATGTACATTTACATGTGTTAGATATGTGAACTTATTACGCGAGTCTTCTGTTTGCCTGTTTATAGATGCGACTGCCTATTTGTAGAATATTATATTTCGAAGAGACTGACAGGTTTCTCTGATTAGTTAAACAGACTGCAGAAACTGGAATCGTTTATATGATACCACCACGGCTTAATACTTGTGCCATTTGTTCTGAATCTGGATATAAATAAAATATCTATATAAATAGCCTCGTGTGGATATGTCCCAAGATATGTTTTTATCGTTCTATTTACAATATTTATCATAGATAATATTATGAACTGGCACGCGGTAGCCCTGATATGATTGCACAAACGCGTCGCTACGTATGTATATTCCGCGACATCTTCCTGTGCGTCCATATGCGAGCCATCACGTCCTCGGAGAGTAATCTTAAACAAAAACCACGCCCGTATTCGTTTTTGTATACAACTTGCGATGTGATCCCACTCTGTCTGGCACTTGGACTCTCGGACCGACTCATGTTACACACTTACACTCATTTCTAATCATTCAAGTTCTAACGTGGATTGATCATTCATTTTTACAATTATTGATCGAGATATGTGGTGTTCGGTTTTCTAATCCCATTACGTATCTGGCGTAGTGACATAGTAAAGACAGAACAATTTATTTGAAATGTATCGAATGAATACCTGCAATAAGACATTTTGCCTACACAGAAGGTTCTCCTAGGGTCCTATCAGCATATCAACGTCACATTTTATAAAATGGTTATCTCAAAACCATGACGTAGTTAAAATCCGAAATCTAGATTTTTTTAACAATGAAGCCATATTGTTCAGTGACTTCTTTTGTCCATTTTGTCCCTTATCTGCAGCCTGGACTCGATATTACTTTCACTATTTCTGACTTCACCCCAGCAGATTTTTACCAGGCCGCCACCTGAAGCTAGCAAAGTTAAAAGCAGTAGCAAATAAGGAAACAAAACTAAAAGACGCTATGTCTGGCTGTTTTGTTTATCAAACACTTATCAATCTCTATTAAAAATATATACAGAGATTCCGATATCCATTTTTCATCATCATTATCATCATTATCAGCCTACCCCCGTCCACTGCTGGACATAGGCCTCTCCAATGGCACGCCACTGAGCTCGATGTTCATTTTTAGTTACACTTAAAGATAAACAAACCCAGGTTGAGATTTGTAATCTTTTATTTCGTACGGTGCAAATTCATGTTTATTTGTCGGCTTCATTCGTAAAAGAGCGAAGCAAATGTAGGTAAGAAGGTTATAATCGAAGTTAAAGTGGGTTAAGCAAAAAGCGGCATATGGCTTATTGTAAAAAATCCTTTGAAACGCATAATCTCCACGTGTGTTCGTTTTAAGTGTGCAGGCGAGCGAAAGTCTTCGCGTGCCTCAACTCTACGTAACACCGACACCGATCTTTCTGCACTAGTAGCAGCCGTAACAATGAACACGTGACAAATTGATTAGGACTCATACAAGTGAACACGTTTTCGTCCTAGCGAAGGACCGTAATCCAGCCTGTGAATTATTGGTCCACAATATGTTTATATCAACTATGTGAATCCGTGAGTCACAGCGGTATGAAATGTCCATCGACGCGTTCACATGTTCATATACCTATGTTATATGCTTGTATTGACGGTACCTAAAGTGAACATTTATTTTCACTTCAATACTTTCTAGTTAAATCATTATACATATGAAAAATAGAAGGTGTACCAAGTAAGGCTTTCAATAATTATTCATAGTTAAGTTCTCATGTAAGTGAAAACGATGTCTTTTTTTTTTAAATAAAAATTCTTTAAACCTAAGGCTTTAATTTCCTAAACACAACACATTTACTGAATCTGAATTAATCCTGTCATTTGTTTTAAGGTAATATGTTTATATTCACTATGAAACGTGGGAGTGTACTACACTCCTCTGCCTACCCTTTCGGGGATTAAAAGGGTGATATTATGTATGTCTAAATGCACACAACTAAATATATATTTCGAAATGAAATAAAAATTAAATCTCAATTTTAGTAGAGCGAAAGAACTACACATCAAATATATAAGGATAGACATATATGACACTCGTGTTATTTAACTTGTGTAATAATAATATTACAATTTATTATAATTTCATATAAATATTCAATATTTAATAACGCATTGCTCACGATATGTAAACATAAGCATCTTCGTATTACCTTGCTTTATTAATATACCTCTCTATTTCTTACCGGTAGTAGACATCTTTGTAATTTATCCAATATCCATAAGAACTCAAGTAGTTATCAATAACTAATAGTTACATATTTTGCAATTCTCTGTGGTCTAGCGGTGCAATGAGGCGGAGCTTCACAATGTGCTTTAACCCACTAGTGTGTGTAATCACCCGACGGCGAAGTATTGTGCCGCAGACCGACAAACGATCTGTACACTGATGCAAACTTGAGCTTTCACAATACGGCGCACATCTATATTTTTTTCATGACTATTTACACATATGTATTTTATATATAGGTTCATAGCCGGCTTAATTTACCTGTAACAGAAAACATAATTTTTAACCGATTCTAATTGGTTTGAAAACAGTTGGGTGCCCCTGTTTCCAGACAACTTTAATACCTATATAATTATATATATGTACATAGGTACCTACTGATCACTGAATGACCGCCACTGACGGACAGCAACGAAATCGGTACGAGAAACTGTGCTTTGCGTTCCCCAGCCTGCATGTCCAGGGAGGAATTATGGGCCAAAACCTCTCAGGGAAGGTATATGTCCAGCAGCGGACTGATATATAAAAACGAATTTTATATACAGATCGCTAAACAATATAAAGCCACACGTGGACGTATAAAAAGGTTTAATATTCATTCTCTGCGCGCGTAACAAAGACAGCGATTAAAAGTGCAAGTGTTGCAATAATAAATAATGCATCTAATATCTCCTTCGCTTTGCATTCCGATCCTTTTTTCCGTAGACTTTTGTTTGCCTGCCGAATGCAAGTTATAAATGATCGAAAACGCGATATCGATTTACACCTAACTCTGAATTTACGAAAATAACTCTTATTTAAAGGATCATGAGGTTCCTAAATACTATAGAGCTTTTTCCTTAAATTCTCTATGAAAAAAAATGTATTCCTACCTGAATTTAAAATAGAGATTCAAATTTTTCAATACTTTTAAAAATAACAGAAGGAAAAAATAGACAAAAATTATAATTTCTGTGTGACAGTTGCGCTAAATGTTTTTATTTTATTTATTTTGATACTATTTATATATATAGTCTTCTTATAATTATTGTAGCGCTGTTCAAAGACTGGTTGCTCGACGTTGATTTCGCTCTATTTTTTCTCAGCCTTTCTTGCTTCGGTTACTTGTAAGTTGGTTAAATTGTAGCCTTGTTAATAAAAACACTGTATCCTTCTATAGAAAAGCGTAGGCCGAAGTAATTAACCCACTTTTTTGCCAATCCCGTGTAGATTTGATTTATTTGGACCCTTTTGAAATAGAAGAATTCGCAAAGTCTTGCAGCCCAATGAGCACGAACAGCAGTCGTCAAACTTCAGTTTTTCATTTTTAAAATAAATATTACATTCAAGGCATTTTATATGTTTATTGTTGTTAAAAATCAAAATTAACAAGTACAAAATATTTAAGTGTTATACCGAAACAAACGAATGTAATTTACCCACAGTTTTATTTAAATCTGACCATGCTTGACTGGTAGGAAATTAAAAAGCCAATACGATTCAAAAACAATTGCGATATTTGAAAAGACACTGCTAATAACAAGATTTCACTAATATAAATAAAATACATAACATGACAGTTGAATATTGCAAACGGTTATAAAACTTTGAGAAGCGCAATCCGCAGTGTCCCAGTGAAGGCGATTCCGGGAATAGTAAAAAGCGCAGGTATACGTCAAGAGTGAAAGGGTCGATGCAATTCGAGACTATTCCAGTTTCACTGCAGCCAACTGACCTTCGCTGTTTTTGTGACGGGGATCAGATGAACCATTGATAGACGAACTCCCTCGCGAATGTAAAGTAGACGCACGTGGGAAATAGACCTTTCATTTAAGCGATCGGCCCGATATTGCATTATTTGCATTCTCCCGAAACTGGTTTTATTTGCCTTTTGAATAAAAGGTTGTATTACTTGGAAACGTTGAATAAAAATTTATTTAAACGTATTCTGTCCCCGATATACATCAACAATGAGCTATTAAGACGAGATTTACATAAAAATGTAGGTACATATACATAATACGTTAACCTAGGTACTTATATAATAATGTCAATTGGTTATATAATATGAAAATATCGTATTTTGCACGTCGCTACATTAATGTTCCTTCATTGAACTACTGCTAAATTCGAGAATCGATACATGTAAGTATTTGCTAATCTGTAAACGAGTAAATATTAAAAAAACGCAAGTAAATTTGCATTAGTTTAATGGAGAATAATATACTAAGAACAATACCTAACCAGGTACTGCACGGTTACCATTACAATTTCCATGCTCCAAAATTCTCCCACGCCGCAAGGTTTGCATTCAAATATCGCACGTCAAAATTCCGACTTGTTTGGGTGAAATTCTAATGTTTGACAGCGAATTTTGTTTGCGCAAACTTTTTTTTCAATAAGTCCAATGCGTGGTTGCACTTTCTACGCGCGGAGACATCGTGGGAATGCAGGTGAGGAAGGGTTCTACCTACCGCTTTTTGCCGAATCCAACGTATGCGGTTGCACAAAAGTTAGAATTATTAGCCCTTTGTGCGGACGTCAAGTGATGTTCGGCTAATAGATTATTTATGGAGCCGCCGCAGAATATGCCGGCCTCAGACGAGGACGAACTCTAAAATATTAGGGTTGTTTGGGACCAGCAACAAATCTCCTGTCGCATTTTTGATGATTCGCCAGATAACTCGTACCGGGCTTGCGTGCGACTTATTATTTATGTCGATACAAGTTCGAAAAACTAAAACATGCATCGTTGTAACTGCGTGTATCTAGCTAGGTAGAGCTATTGAACATGTCACCAACTTCCCATTAATATTTGTAATTAATACTTTTGAAGATATGATACTCGTATGATAGCACTGCATATGGACGTTATATATTATATTTATGCGCAATGTCTACGGAGGTGTTCCTAAGCCCGGTTGGAAACATCATTAGCTGTGGGAACATTTTACTTACTCTATGTTACATATATAGACTATTTTTAATATATAATTGGTTACATTTAACACATTCAATTGTGTAGCTCATTTTTAGAAAGATATATATTTATGTGTTTTCCTTTATTTACCTTTAATATGACAATTTTTGTATTTATGTTTAAAAGCAACACAAACACCTAAACTGATTTTTGCTTATATTAGGAATCTATAGTTAAAACTATAGTTAAAACGTTTATCGTGACACGTTTATGATGAAATTGTAATAAAGAACGAACTTAAAGGCTAACGGCAAATTCAACCAAAACCTTGATGGACGACAATTGATCATGGCAGGTAAGAAATGAATGAAAGTAAATTCATTCATAAAACATATATCACACATACAACCATGCTATATAAAGGTTACATAAGTAAATGAAATACAGACTTGCAACATGAGGCCGCGTTGGAGCCGCTCTTCATAGAAACATTTATATTGTGTTCATCGTATAAAACTAATCCGTTTGAATGGAGATGTAAAGATCGAACTGTAATATAACCGCGTTGACAAGCTTTAAACCCGTAAATGAGCAGAGCAAGGTGGTACAGTAATCCCGGTGTAGTTGCGGCGGGCACGTCCACTCGCTGTCACGCGTTCTACTCTTTACGACCGAACATACGTTTCGACACAACAAAAGTTAATTTTAAAAGTCATCACATTACCGAACACTCGCTAAAATCCCTTGCGCAATTCGCAAATACAATCGTAGCAATCACAAAAACTCGTGTGAAATAAATAGGCACTACAGTCACAAAGGATTGCAATTTATTATCATTATTATCATATGACGCGAGGTCCTTTCGGGGTAGGCAATTGTCAAATATCCCAATCCTTACAGGCTTGACGCATTTCTGCATTCATCAGTCTCTAACTCTCTACATACCTACATACATGCTTGTATATATTTAACCTCCACCAAACCGTTATGATATGAGAGGGTTAGTAAATTATTAGCCTAGTAAAATAGAACATATGAGTACATAAATTTAACATGAGCAACCCTTTCTCAATAAATCCCCATTCATGTACGTGACGTGCTTCATAGATGACTTTTCAGATTTATTTATAGCGTAACCCTTTCGCCCAATTGGAACGCGAGATCCGCGGGTAAAAAATAAACAGCGGCGCTCGTAAAAAAGCTAAAAGACGAGCCGGTCGCGGGGCGCGCCGATAGGCTGCGCGTGCGCCTTCTCCGCGGGC
>DWME01001167.1:0-26539 GCA_018244795.1 Parelbella ahira ahira
TGAAGATCGAGTTTAGTGGCGTGCCATTGGAGAGGCCTATGTCCAGCAGTGGACGGGAGTAGGCTGATAATGATGATGATAATGATATTTATTTTGCCTTACTTCAGTAGGTTTATATTTACGATTTTAGGGAAACTTGCAATTGAGCAGAAGTGATGTAAATTTGACATATAATTAGGTACGAAATGACCAATTAAAAGTTTCTACGGTTAAGCCGATTACCGCTCTCAATATCGTTTTTAATTTATCATACTTTTCGTATGTTTTTATGAACATAACTGGTGAAACGTGGGAGTATATTCGTACTATACCCCTCTCCATACCCCTTCAGTGATGAGGGGCGTGATGTTACGTTTTATAAAAAAAACATTGAGTTATTATAAGAAAAAACATTCAACGCCCAACTTTCTTCTCGTCTCTTACACCAACGTAACGCTAATGAAGTTCAAATATACTTGTACCTGAAAAATATTCATCACGGGACAGTTCCGAAGAAAATCCCCCATTATTTGGAATCCCTAAAAGAATGACTGTCCCTCGAAGGGCCGGTGCTGATCTACCTTCATTAGTCACGTCGTTATGTCTCAAGGTCATTGTTTTCAAAACTCTTCTTAATCTCCGCCATTTATTCTAGAAACAACGAAGTTATTTTTAAAGAACATTTAGTTATAAAAACGGTAAGTAGGTACATTCTCATTAAAAAGATCATTGAAATCTCAGAAACGGACGTGCGTTTGTAAAGAAAGTAACGAATGTAAAAGAACAGGTTACGTCGAATGTTTTGAGAGGATTAAGGAGGATTGAGACATTTTGTACGTGGTGCTCTCAGCCTATCCCGCGATAGTCTTGGTCCTATAATAATAGTAATTAATAAAACGTTAAAGTCTCAGTGGTGGATATTATTTTATCGAGTGTTATTAAATAGAACGTCAAAGATTCAGTACAGCTGATGCCATGTAATTTTCTTACAGGAATATATATAAACACATTGCTTAGATTTTAGCTATCACTATAGCTCATTGAGGCTATGTATTGCGAACCGTTCGTATCTTAAAAAACATATCTGGAAAAAGATGTCCCTGAGCTGTCATCATCACCTACATCATCAGCCCGTTTCCGACCTCTGCGGAATATAGGCCGCACCAAAAGCAAGCCACTCGTCTACATTTCCAGCTCTACACTTCCATCCGCCAGGCGTTATATACATATTTTACAAACTGTTATCATAACTACATATTATCAACAAAACCTTTCTGTGGGAGTTGGAAAAGAGGTATTTGATATTAATCAAGTTTAGTGAAACTTTGAATAAATTCCACCTGTTAAAACACACAAGTTCCCGGCGTAGTTGTATCTAACGGAAACACAAATTCCAACTTTGTTTTATAAAGTCATTATTCATTCCTTTGTTGCTGACGCGGGCTTAGCACAAAATTTTACACCACAGAAAGAAAGCGCGACGCAAATTAAAACACTTTGTAATCTCAGGTCCCCGATGATAATGAGTTTAAAATTTAGATTGTGTGCCGCGTTCCGAAAGTAATTAATTTTGTCAGATAGTGCATCATAACATCGCGCCTGCGTTTCCCTAAAGGGTTAGGCAGTCGACAGTATTAGTCCCCCACGGATTTCACAATCATGAGGTTATGTATATACTGCCAAATTTTAATAAAATGGAACGCTTTTTAAGTTACAAAAATATTTCACAACGTCCCATCGAAATGGAATTAGTAATTTATATTCCATCGGTGCTTTTATTTGGTTTTTCCTTTAATAATTATTCCTATATTCCCCTCGCGATGTTGAGAAGTTTATGCTCTTACTTTTGTAATACTGATCTGAACTATATTAGATTAAATAAAATTTTTAAATAAACTTTATAGATGCTTATGGCCATAGTCATCATGATTTTACTTCGTTTTAAATAGAAACGTTGGTGTTACATAAAATTATCAAATTCGAATTTAAAATGATCATCAAAATCATTCATCATAATAAATCCCTTATGGAATCTCCTATCAGAATAAAAAAGATTAAGGCCATAGTCATCATCATTATGGATCTTCATAAAATCGAGACAACTTTGATTAATCGCATAAATATTAATCAGCAATATTTCATTGTAAAACAGAATCTATTCAAAACAATCGGTAAGTAGCGAAAGTCAGTCCTGGAGCGAAAGTTGTCTCGCCGAGCTTCGCAATACCGGGAGCAAAACGGAATTCAACTACAAAGCTTTGAAGCCGCCTCGTCAGCGCCAAGTGGCGGTCGTTATGCCTTTTGCCGGAGAAAGTATTTGCTCTTGAATTAACTCGTTCAAACATTTATGTCAATTCATTCATTGAATGACCAAGAAACATCATTGAACCGTAATATTACTTAAATTTCTCAATGACAATTCGTTAAAAACCGTCGTTTACAGAACTCAATTACAATCTCTTAAAAAAAGTCCGGAATTTACCTAATACAAAAGTGATTTCTTCAAAAAGAAGTACGTCATTTTTCTATTACAATGGCCATATCTTTAAAAAAAGTGTGTCATTTACAGTCTGTCGCCTAGCTAATATAATAGCGAAATTTTCAAAACAAAATACGTCATCTACCAAACTTAGTTGCCATTATTTAAAAAATAGAGCTGTTGGTTTTTTAATCAATCACTACTGCATGCCAGTTGTAAAACACACAACGGCCAACTCCCAGCGCATAACTATACGTATAAACCTGTGTGGTACTTACACTTACGTCGAGCAATATCGTCGGTCCGTGAGCTAACAAACTTGGAGTCACAAGGGTTGAGAGCCATCATCAGCTTCAAGTGTCGCAAGACTCCCTCAGTATCGTTATGGTCCAACTTCGAGTACACTTGTATTACAACTTCGAACGTTATTATTAATATATCACGCTAGGTCCCTTACGAGGTAACCAGAACAACAATTCCATATATTTCTATCCTTACACATCTAACCTAGGTTGTTGATGTATTAATAACAAAAAGAAGTGTATCAAAATACCACATGTCCTACTTTCATTTGCAGGTTCACTGACGAGAGAAAACATCAAGTCACCTTTCGCATAGTGGAACATGTGTTCACACTGCGCGTGGTTCGTGTCGCGCTACAGAAAGAATTTTTGAATCTTGTCACATTTCAAAAGTCGACACGCCTCTTCTTTCAAACGCCTTTGGAGCCGAGCTGCTGTATCCAAGCGCATCGCGTTATCTTAATCTGCGCGAACTCACTCGGCTGCTCTATTGTGTAAACTCTTCCACTCGGCTGCCATGTGCAGGAGTCATCGCGAGCAAGGTAATATTTCTGCCCTTTGAGCCGACTCTATTCTGCGAGGCTACCTTCCGCCTCCGTGCACTTCAATGACCTTTTGTTCTACCACTGATACCGCCTGATTGTTCGTGATTAGAACTTGATTCGAAAGAGTATCTATTTGTAAGTACTCAGTTCTTCACTCTTCACCATATAATCGATTTCTAAGGGGATCATATCTTGATTTGCACGCTCGGATAGTTTTTAATTTCAGTGTTTTTAAGCGTCGTTGGCTATGTTGAACAGTTACAATGTGAGATTAATTACCAATGGCAGTATTGTTTCTTTTCAGTGTTGTTTTTCTTTTCTTCGGTTTTTCTCGACGATTGCCTCTTTGCAACGCTGTTTCTAAAATTTGCGATTATCCTTTTTTATCATCACATTGTTCTACAGGTCACATACGGGTAGGCAGAGAACACTGAATGCGTAAAACGCGCGCCCGTTTCAGAGTCTTCAGACTCCATCTAACAGTTAGGAGTTTTATAATTCAACTGTTAATAGTTGTATATATTAGTATATACATATACGAGTATGTACATAGGTACATAATATTTATTGAATTGCAAGAAGTACGAAAGACAATTTACATCTTTAAAACAAAATTTCTATTTTAAACAAAACGCGGCCACAAATTTTAATCTTAAATATGCTGTAAGATAAAATACTAAAGAAAGAGACAAGTAAAGTTAAAGAAAATCGGTCCGTTTTCTTTTTTTATCTACTTTGTCTTAAGAAATGACTGTTTGCAGATAAATGGTCAACAAACAGACAGAGGGGTCGTGACTCCGAGTCTTATGGTAAATGAACAATGTCTCAAACTTTCGGATTATTAAATCTTTAAATAACGGTTGATATATTATGTTAAAAGGGGTAGTAAAAAATAATTATATACGGAAAAGTACATATAATAAAGCACGACGCTTTATTTTTAAAATGTGGTTTCTATAGAACGTAGGTACATAAAATAACGTCCATACGAAACAGATAAAAATGTATTTATTTTTCCGTTCACCGAGTCACAAAATCACGACTAAAAATACAAAAGAAATAGAAACGACACTTTAATAGCAGTTTCAATCATAAGCGCATACATTGTTACATACGTATTATGCTAAAATTAATTTGTTAAACATTTCCAACGAGTTTCCCAGCTCGCCCGCTAAAGTCCCGTGCCACTTAGCACTAAAATAAAAGTTAAATGCTCCATAAATCATTGTACAGCAGACAGGGAGGGCGCTATAATAAACTGAGTCCTTATTAATAATAACTTGTTGACGCTTGTTACACCGTAAAAGCCTCCGGATTAAAGCCTGATCTCATTTGCATCAAGTTTCGACTATAAAACACTTTGATGGTGTTTGGGTAGGGCGAATGCTTAGTTTCATATAGTTTTAACACAACGGTTGATATTTTAAACATTAAAGGTCCAATGTAATAGAAATTTATAGAGTCCCTGCGTGCGTTTATATGTACATTTCTGTGTGCGTGTGTGCGTGGATGTATTGTGATTCTGTACAATTTTACTAATTACATTTATAATCCTTCTCGTTCCGAATGGAGATCCGTGTCCAACAGTGGAACGTTGAAACGGTAGATGATAAAACAATATTATTCTGTATCATCATTAATAGACATCGACTATTGGATACAGTAGCTGCACTTCCTTAGTTCTACGATGTTAAGTATTCTACACTCTTTTCGTCAAAATTTATACTGACAGAGCAAGTTTTCTAATTAGTACTTATTATTTATTTATCAACTCCTTGTTCTCTTAAAATAAAACATTAATCAGATTACTGTCAAGTCTCTACGCATAAAACTGTTTGATTGAGGTAACATATGTTTTACGCTCTAGTTTTTTTTTATATAGAAGTTGATAATTTCGTGTAGGTATCGGGTATTTGTATGTAATGAATACATAAAAAAGGCTTACACAAATTAAATTTTTAAATAAACAACTGTAACGTTTTCAATCTTCGCTGTACGTTAGATAGGTACGTTAGGTATAACTATATATTCCATAGGTTTTAAAATTTTAAATATATTATTTCGGCAACATAACTGTAACCTTACAAATACTAATTGAATAAATTAATAAATAACACCTTGTCAAAAATGACCGTGACAGTGCTGCCATCTAGGTGAGAGCGCTGCTATCTATTTAATTATAATGGTGCCAATTACGCGCAACCAAGAAGATTCCAGTGAAGATGTTAGCTTTTATAAACCAAATAATTCGAATAATTAAGAAATGGTTGTAGCAAATTCAATGTAGCGATTTATTACGGTTTATTGGCAAAATGTCATTAATAGTTTCATACTTAACATGATATGTACATATAGGTATCTATTGACGTACGTTGGCAACCTGTAATAACAACAATTAATTTGCCTACCACGCAGTCACGGCTAAGCTGCTTAAGAGATTATATTATAATGTAATATGATTATATTTTCTGCTCTAAGATGTTTTTTAATTCTTCTATCATTACGATGAAAGATAGAGTGAATTGTAATGAAAAGTTTCATAAAAATTATAAAACATGTTTCAATCCGAAATAATATTTTCACCCAGCGATACCGACCTATACAGACTGGGGTACAAGGCGAAAGTTGACGGATGTAGGTGCCCAGGGACACCAAGACTCACACTATCTTGACCAAATAGGCCAGATACCATTTGACGAGGGTGTCAAAACTTTTCAAAACCGGCATACTGTAAAGGCCCTCGTGTAAATATGTAATAATAATAAAATTAATCCAATTTCAGCTTAACGTGTTTGGACTGTCTCGTTGATGAAGAATAAAACTGTAAATAAAACTGTACGCCTACGCCTTTCGGCTAATATAAGCGTAATGTTATATGTACCTACAAAGTTGATTGCAATGAGTCGAATCAACTTATAGCAGAGACACGAGAACGGAGACAAAGCGCCCTCACTCGCTGTCATATCCGGAATTGTTTGCGAACTGCGCCCTTTGATCTGCGTGTGCCGACCGGTAAGTGAAGGCATACTGGAATGTGCATTTGGAAATTGGGCGCAACTCTAGCGCTCGGCCGGCTCCTATATGTTAAATGTAAACTGCGACACTCATGAAAATAGAGTAACAAAGAGTCAAATACCTCTGTAATATTATGGTATTAAAGAAATTATTATATCAGCCCCGACGTGTGAAGTTCTTGAGAAAGTAGTTCTATTTAATATATGCAGAATAAAAGTTTAGACCACATTTTACACCATAGCTCTAACTATGTGTATTAAATGTCATTGAAATTAACGCACTAGTTTTAATATGATAACGGATGAGACAGAGACAATCTCTTTTCAATTTATAATCAACATTGTAAAAAGCTTGCAGCATTGCAAGACGTGGCTAGAGTGCCAAACGATGGCCTTAACTCTCCTCATTAGAGACCCATGTTTAAGAATGGAACGGTATAAGGACTGGTGACGATGATAATAATAATAATAATATATAAAGTCAAAACCCATACCTATATTATACACATAAACATAATATTCTTTATTGAACACTACGCTCTACATCAGTAACTGCGATACGGTTGCACAATACATTTTTTTGGAAACTCGACTGTAAACAGTCAAAATGCTTTAAAACAATCACAACGCTGGTTATATAAGGACAATAAGAAATTTCCAAACAATTTCAAATCAATTAAAAAGTGGTTATTATTATGGTTATTATTATTATCTATTATCATTTATGGTTTCACCTCGTCAAACTTTGTTACTCAACGAATACAATGTTTGTAATATACCACATCGACTAACCTGCCATTTTAAGATGGTTACAAATAAAATTCGTTTCCATCTATCTTGAAAAATTTGCTACTGAAGTTAGACCTTCACTAACTCCATCCGGTTTCAGGCTTCTTCAGTCTAGTTGCATGTATCTTTCTGCTTAAAGTGATCACCACCCACTTAGTATGAGAGCGACCTATGATCTTTTAACCGAGACGTGGCCATCATTCAAGAACATTACTTCATGTGATTAAAAAAAAGTTGGTAAGTGTCTTTAGTATAAAATAGCTGACCATTATGCAGCAAGGTGCTACCAAACATAGTAGAACGGGCAATCACCTGCTTATCACGAATTGTTCGAACACACTCGCTTCGGTCAAGCTGAAGTAATCAGCTTGTTATTGCCCCTAACTTTAATTATGGTAACTCTACTTTGTAGTCACATAAACCGATTTTAATGTACGTACGTTTGTCACGCTACACAGATATTAAGAAAATTCGTTGCACAATAGTTGCCGATTTATGCTAAAACATACACTCAGTAACATTTTCATTAATAAATACGAGTATTCATGTATATCTTCTGCCTTTTCGCTTAATACTTACATAGTTAAGTAATCAAAATACGAATATACATTTCATGACTTATCATTATTCTGATAGATTTTTGCATCAGCATCCTTATAAAATTACGTTAGACATCCAGGTTATACTTGCCAGTTCCCGTACCTACGTGGTAGGCAGAGCGCCGCGTGTTAAACACATCTATCACTACCGATCGACGGACTTCTTCTACACTTTTAACTCTTTATACGCCCACGATAATTTCTGAGATTAATACATACAATACATTGAGACAAAATACTTCATCGTCAGGTAAGACACCGTATACTATGGCGGCCCCTGGACCCGTGTTTGAAACGAGAGAAAATAGCGAATTAATAGGCTACACGAGATGAGGCCTTTCCCTCGTATCGAGTTACCCAATTAGGATGATATTATTATTATAAGCTTGAAACATTATCGCTGTAAAAGAATCTACGTACATACCTGCACGTCAAAGGTAACTATTCTATATTAACTAAATCTGTACAACGATTACAAGGCTCATGTATTGTGCGCTACCATCATCATCAGCCTACTCCCATCCACTGCTGGACATAGGACTCTCCAATGGCATGCCACTGAGCTCGATCTTCAGCTCGTCGCATCCAACTGTTGGCAGACACTTTATGCGCTATATATGACTTATTATAGTATACAAAAACCTTATGAATAGTCCATATAAAACAATTAGCGAATCGAAATATGAAATTTACAGATATTTATTGCCTCTTTGCTATTTGTTCGAAAGTTCGCTACGTTATTATTTGAAAGCAAAACACATAATATATGGAACAAAATATATTAGTAGAATTTATTGCAACTTTTAATACAATAAATTTATACATAGTAACATTTAATTGAATCGTATATTAGATAGTCGAATCGCTAAAGAAATCCTTTATAAAATAATAACATTTATCTGTACGATAAACTTTAAAAAAATCACATTTCCGTATTGGTTAAATTAAGATAACAAAATTTTATGTACTAATGGAAAATCAATTTTGTTTCTTTTAAAAAAAGAAATTTACTTCAATATTAAGTATATAAATAATTTGATTAACAATCATATCTTTATTACCTTATATTAATTTAAGTTTTACATAACAGTTATACCTACATAACATTATCAGAATATTACGTCCTACCAATGTCTTACCAATGATGACTCATCAGCATAAACGTCATACTCCAGTCTAATATGCAAATTCCCGGATACGTTTCTCGAACGAATTATTATTATTACATAGTCACGCCAAGTCTCTTACGGTATAGACAGAGACTGCCGAGTGCACATCTCTATCGTTTTAGACCGGGCTTGCTCCTTTTACATTTACCACCTTCTTTGAACACCCCGGTTTCGGAAACTTATTTCGGTTCCTCGGCTGAACTACTAATTATGAAATTGATTAATTATCCGTTCAGAGTGCGATCAATTATTATCTTACTATTATGTGCACAAATAATACTATATATACTGTTACTCCTGAAGGGAATTTTCAAAATGGAATGAGTAAGATTACATTGAAATTTAGACTTGCAAATATAAAGTTGCAAATATATTAATATTATGAACATATATAAACGAATAGTTGGATTCTGGACAAGTGGTAATCAATATCATCATCATCAATTTTTATATCGTCGCACTGTTAGATCCAGTATTTTTTTTACTTTTCGTAAACATCACATTTTAAAAATAAATTCAAATATTTTAAATTAATGGCACTTCTCTTCAAACGAAAAACATTAAGAAAATATTACCCGTTAAAAGTTTTACAAAACTTCCAAAACCATTGCACTGCGCCACTGCTGGGGATATGGTTAACAATATCCTGACGGCGGTATAGATATATCGCTGCCTCAGATTAATATCCGCGGTCATAAACTCAATACGCTGAGTCGTATACTCGGTCTCCATAACATTAGACCACATATTCTTTCCGTGCTACCGAATTACGAGCTACAGAACCACGGAACGCTACAGTCAGTAGAATAGAATTAGTTAAACCTCGCAGGAGATCTTTAAAGCGTTTTAAAAACGAAGAGACAGGTATTTAACTAACCAGTACATAAACGTAACATCACGTCTGTAATTCTCGAGGAGGTAGCTAAGCGTGTGGAGTATACCGCCAGGATTCACCAGGTATGCTTACATCCCACAAAATAGTCGGTGAACCTATTGCTATATACCCGGTATAGAACAAGACTCTGAGACACGACTAGAAGTTTTATTAGAAAATCTTAATTTGAAGTAGGTATCCGATAGTACATGTCCCGGGGTTTGAATCCTAGACTTCTCAAGTATATAACTTGTATAATAAACTACATTTGGACGTCCTTAGTGTCTAATATGAGCATTTTAAAATCTACTATTGAAGATAAAAATTCGAACATTGCACTTTGAACAAATGAAAATGATTGATTTACTCATATTTACAATGACCAACACGCATAAAGTAGTATGATGCAGGCCATCTCCACCCTCAGAGAAAAACCTATGACTACCAATGAAGTCGAAATTAAATGACAAGGAACATCACAACACCGGGATATAAGTCCACAATTCTTTATTACGGTTAATCATATACGTATATATTGCTAACTCATACATTTTTATATGTACCGGGGGCTCACGAGACGTGCAGAAATATGCCAATATCCCTCCGTGACCACGAGCCGCGCGAACGGGGTCGCAGTCTCGGCATATTTCTACGGCATGTGAGCACCCGTTAAATTAAAAACGTATCATACCCGATAATAAAACTTTTGCAATCGTTCGTTACGTACCGTAACTTACTGCACAGTGATTATTATCACTTCATGACGCCAGGTCTCTTGCGAAGTAACTAGAGAACACCGAGTGCTATATATCTCTATCCTTACAAACCTCTCGCCTTCTCACCACCTATTCCATGGGACTTAAAGGTAACTGGTATAACGTGGGGGTGTTCTACATTCCTCTGCCTACCCTTTAGGGGATTACAGGCGTGATGTTACGTCTTAGAGATCTCAGGTTCTTCTTCTACAATCATCACTGTCTTTGGACAAGCACGCTGGTTTCGAAGACTTTTGACTCGCTCATCAACCGGATCCTCGCCACTCCAAATCCTCAAACCCCTCAAACTGACCTATTTGGTCAAGATAAGTTAGTCTTTGCCTTCTACGATATCAAGACCGGTGTTCACTTAACAATCGAGCTAACAAATTATAACACAAATATAAAATCCAATTACGTTCTAAATAGCTAAAGAGTCCTACTTGTTTATTTTCTCTTAATGAACTTACGAACAATAATAGTTAAGTTCTTAATCCAAATTTAAATAGATCGTTAAGACTAAGGTATTGAAATTGTTTCCAACAAAACCTTGCTTTGTCTAGTTCGCAAACACGCCGGGAGCGCCGTATTTAGTTTAGTGATCATACTCTCCTTGTACAGACAAACAATTATTACTAAAACAATTTGTCTTATATAAGGGGTGTAGATGCCCGCCCGTACATGGACCGGAGGCGACCATCTCACTGCAAGTGTATTAGTCAAATAGATTTTTAATGAGTTACGAGACAGTCTATTGCTGTTTAAGTGCAGTGTTTATATATAAAAATGAATTTATTATTTTTAGCTCATATTACTGAGAAAGCTTGTTTTTTTTGGTTCTTTTTTATCGGATGCTTTGTTTGTCATGTTACTATTAAAACAAACATTTTAAAAGAAACTTAAATTAATATTCTTCCTTATATGATGGTATTTTCTTATTTCTTACAAAAATTACAGTTTAATTACATGTACTCTGGAGCTGGGAATCTATCTTTTCACATAACGAACAATATTTGGAATCCACAATCTAACAGATTCTAATCTGATTCAAATAGTTTTGTTTTTTTATTCATACTTTATTCAACGTAGATAGCCACTGCTACGATGAACGTATAACATTTGATCACTTGTTATACCGTTGACTTACTTGGGTACATACTTACTTACTTAAGTTATGTATACCATTGACTTGTCATATTATTTACATATCTCACACGCGATTTACTTTCAATCTGATCTAATCCCACTTCAATACGATTCAAAAGTACATTTGTTATTTTTTAGAAAGACGACTTACTTACCTCTCTATAATTGAGAATCAATTTTCTAAAAAAGTATGCGACAATCCAAAACACCCTTAAGTGAGTACATTCACTTCATTTGCAATAATAAGGAACTTGCTGTATCGATCAATGATGACGACTAACGAAACAGGCTCAACTTTATCAATATATTACTATATACAGGTAATCTACTCATATTTATCAATCATTTGGTTACCTTAGCATACTCTTCCTGCCTGCTTTTTCGTGGGATCATATGGTCCTGCGTGGAGATATTTATGTGAAAGATATTTACATTTATGTGAGAAAACAAAGACGAAATAATTCGTTCTGTGTTTTTTATTTAAAAAAACGTAAAAAACGTAACATCACGCCTGTAATCCCCGAAGGGGTAGGCAGAGGAGTGTAATACACTCCCACGTTACGTTTAGGTCCCATGGAATAGGTGGTGAGCCTATTGCAATACACCGGGCACTGATCCAGACTTCGAGTCACTACTAGGAATTCTAAATTAGAAAAATCCAATAAGACTCGACCCGGGATTTGAACCCAGGACCTCCCGATCAGCAGTCGCGCTTGCAACCACTCAACCAACGAGGCAGTTTTTTATTTAAGACGACTTTATATTCTTTTTAACCGCCTATTCTGACCTATAAAATACTTTGTGTAACAAAATGATGCTTTCAATTTGCTTAACCGAATGTTATTACCACAAGTTCTTTAGAATGTATTTCGTATGTATGTAATGTATTTCGTATTTAGTATGAGGTCTGCAGAGGATCGGATGTTGTGACACAGTCTGGGAAATGTCCTATGTCCAACCGTGAAACGATAAAGGCTGACATGACGATGAAGACGGAGATTGAAAATATTTCCTTTGTTCCTCATCCGCCCGCGGTGGGACAGCACACCGCGACCTGCATAAACTCTGTCGCAACTCCAATGTAAATGCAAACACTTCCATTATTTTACCACTCTCCATGAAACTGAAAATCTTTTAAATCAGTCTCCATTTAAAGTTTGACTAAGTTTAAATTCAAAATACGATTATACAAGAAGCAAAGTTGTGAGCGAACGAATCCGGAGAGGTAAGAATATTGAATTAGTACTAGCCGACTAAGCTCTTAGCGGTTCGTGGTGGCTTTAAACTATGTTACTCAAAGGACTTAATACATTGAAATATATATAATTGTGTATATTAATTGAAACTATCTACTCATTGGTTATTACTATTAGGTATACGATCGTGCTAAATCCCTCTCGATATTGGCAGAGAGCATCTTCTTTTAACTTATGAAATAGTTGGCTTTAACTTGTTAAATATTATTTATGAAGTAAATATTACCTCGCGAACGCTCAGTCCAACATAAGTAAACATAATCCAGGATACCCGAAGCACATATTTAGATCGCTGCACTAAAAGCGCACTCCACGGCGCCACTCCATGTGTACCTAGCCAACTGAATACCTGCATAACATTATTATGGACTGCGGCCAACCGACCGCGAATCCGGCCAAGTCGTAAGTCCTTTTACATTCAGAGCGCCTCTTACATCCGCCTTCACAGATCTCCCTTTGTTATTGTTAGGTTTTCTCCTTTAACTTGCATTGGCCTTTCTCAGCTGTTTTAATTGACGGCATAAATTTACACCTATTGTACCCAGTTGTCTTTAACATCACGTAATACACTTTCCAATTTCTTTTTAATTTTTAACCTTCAAAATGAATACGATTATAAGTGTGGATGAACCGCGTTACACATGCAAGGATAGCGATATTTGACACTCGGTGCTCTCTGCCTACTACGCATGGGACCTAGCGTGACGGATTAATCATAGTATTTTTATACATTTTAGTAAACATTAAACGTTTTATTTATCGCTTTTCCAACTCTAACGTTACAAAGTGGCTAGTATTCAGTAAATTGCTACTTTTTCATTTACCTTAACACTTGTTTGTCTATCCACCACGACCTCAACCCTGCGGCAACTGTCTCAAATTTGAGGCTCAAATGATTCTGAATGCAAATTTACTTTGCGCTCCTAAGCGCTTTAGTAAATGACCACAGGGTTTCGCCGCATTCACTTTATGTAATATGACTGCTATATAAATTGTTTAGCAGGTCAGTGAAGTTAAAAATAATGCTTTCTTAAATACTTAAAGGGCGCGGAGGGGTTTCGTTGTTAATTGTGTTAGAAAATTTATTGAAATAATTATATGCATATAAAGTAAGAACTACACTTCACTATTTAAAAAAGTTTCCAAATATATTTAAATCTATTTAAGTGGTTGCAATATTGTACTAAAACAGTTACGTCATTGTTATAAAAGTAACACTGTAGAATGTGAATTTATTTAAATTTAAGAACGTAATCTTTATATTCAAAATATTTTGAAAATAAGCTTATATCGTTTGCTATGTTCCGTCACGAATATCCGGGCGTTGGGGAATAAAATCCTAAATGCCTCGTACAGTATGCGCCTGGGAGCACATCCGAACACCTTACGCGAGTACGGATTGAATCGCGGCTTATAGTTACGTACGTACATATCGTGGTAATGCGACGCTCTAAGACGGTTTTCTCGGCTCCACATACTACATACCAGTCACTTTGCTACGTCCTATTTTGAACGTCACAAAATGTACCAAGAAATCTCCTTATAACATATACAATTCTTGTAAAACTTCGCATGTCTGTAGTGAATCGCCTCCGTTTTTAGCGACCTAATTCAAATTGAATTTAACCGAATCGAAATCGTCTTCTAAGAAATTGATTAAAATGATAATGGAGTTAGACGAAAATCCAGTCAGAGTGGAAGATTCGAACGGTTATTGGCCAGCGCCGATGCTCTGAAGATATTGAATATCAAATTGATTGCTTGAGAAATCTTGTCAACAGATATTTGAATGAGCTGTCAATTGGAGATAACTTCTCGAGTGTCAATTTTATTAGATTTACATGGCTCGGCAAATGCGGATTATGCCTAGTTAATCCTGTAATTTGTTTTGATAACTATTTAAATTTCAGGAAAGTTATTTCTGTTGTGACTCATATTTTTCAAGCTATAAGTTTGTTTTCTCTATGAGCAAATCTAAAACGCGAGTGGACAAGTTCCTCTAAAGATCTTTTGTGTATTTTAATTTAGGAGTTTACTTGTAATAGCTATTCCAGATACACAAACAGCAAATGACGAATCGACAAGACAAGGTTTAAGTGTTTATTTATATGATAGTACTTCGGATAACCCTCGAAATTAAAATCCTGTTTCGATTCGATTTTTTTATATATTGTAGCACAGACTTTGGAATAGAATGACGCGTCTCGTTTAAAATTGTTCAACAAATTCCGAGTGTTTCATATAGACCATCTAATGCTTGTATTACAATGAGAAAATAGGTCAAACACTGGCAGAGAAGTTGAAAGTCTCCAAATCGGCGTGCATGTACAAAGAGTAAGCTGGAAAGATATTTGACACTCTATACTCTGCCTCTGTAGAACCTGACGTGGCAATATAATAAAAATTTCCAATTAGAATAATCTGAAACCTATTTTATATTACAGCACCCTTGCAAACCTGTATCTCATTTCTGTGATTATTATAATCTGAGCACTATTACTCACATTCCCGTCTATGCCATTCGCATTTGCAAACAGAAAATACGAGTGGAGAACTTGCATTTTCTCTTCAATATTCTTATACGAAATAGTCGTGTTTGCGGGAGGTATGTTTATTTATTCGCAAGTATAAGCTTTCTCGGAGGTGATTTTAAGATTAGCTTTTTGTAACCGGAGAGACGTTCGGAGCGGAATGTAAAATATAAATATGTATACGTAATTTATAAGTGTAATATTTTACATATTTCAGCTACTAAAAAACTTAAACTCACGTTATAATCAGTGGGTAATTCAATAAAAGATTCGTATTAAGATAGCAAGCAGTCTGTCAAAATCTTAGCAACTTTTGTTTATTATTGAATTTTACAAACAGACAGACAAAGCCCCTGATAGTACGAAGTCACTTTTGACTATAGACGTTTCGAATACTAAGGGCGTTGCCAGGAAACAAGTATAACGGAAAGATTTATTCATTCGGTCGTTCGATCCATTCGTCGGTGGGTCGGTCAACCGGTAGTTCGTCCAGTCGCTCGGCCGGTCGTTCCTACCTCAGTTAGTTCACTTATTCATTAATACAATAATTCCTTTATTTATACACTTAACCTTAACAAAATTCAATCTAACATCCCAGGATCACGTTACTTGATACACCACGTCACTGACTTCATATATAATAATAACACAAAAAGAAATAGGTAAGTAGTAGGTATACAGCCACCGACAATTTGGTGTTGCTTGTTTGAGTTTCGTTACTGTATTCTAAACGACAGACCAGTTGGAAGTTCTTAAGAATCTTAATATGTAAAGTGCTTTAAATTACAAGTGGCTTTAACGGAGTCTATTTTGGCTCCAGCCTATTTTGGCAATGTTTTCTTTTCCAACTTCCAGCTATTTCAGATGGACCGCAGACGCGACGAGTTGTACCTAACAGTATCTCAACAAAAGTCAATTACTATACCAATATCTGTAATAAAAATGATTAAAAATACTGTAAAAAGGTAAAGCTTATGAAATAAGCTATAACGTGCGTATACGAAGACCACAGAGAAAAATCATAACTTTACAGGAGAAAACCCGCAACGCTAAGACCTGAAATATTTCTACGACGGTGAAGCCAAAGTTTATGAAACTTTATACACTTACTGTGACAACTATGTCCTTTATTTATTGTACAGCACATTTTTAATCTATATTTTGCTTTAGTTGTTGAGGATATGGTCCTAGATACCATAGTTTTTATTTTATTTTTTCTACTCAAACATTCTCATAGAATCATAGAGTGGTACATACGTAATTGTGGCATAAAATAAAAATATCTAGACTTTATTTACGAAAAACATTATTCATCTTATTAAGTATAGCAGTATATACGAGTATGTTGCTCATGTTAAAAAAAATGATCTTTAAAAACAGGGAACTAGAAGCAACTATACCTTAAACTATCGTAGCCGAACCATTACTTTATTCGATGTACAAGTATCTTATAACTCGTAAAAGCTAACTAAGAACCTCCTTATGACAATACGTAGCGAGCCAGGGACGACGTGGATGCGAGGGCGCTAGGTATTCCTCGTGTCATGTTGATTTCTACGTGTTGTATTGGCAACAGACCCAATAGGCTTAACAAAAGCGTGCGATTTCACGTCGGTACAAATTAATATTAACAACCCTGTATCCCTTATATGGTTAAACGCATGTAACATGAACCATTTTACTTCAATAAAACAACCGTGTTTTTGAAAATATACTCGTACATTATGTAGTACCTACATCCTTTTAACCATTCGAAAAAAAACAACAATATTCCGTAAAAATTCAAAATTTTCCAATTGTTACTTTGGCACATAAAAACAGAAACCAGTAATACAGGATACAGTCTATGATATTAAACAAATTTGATGTTAATATTTGAATTTATCAAATTTGGCTTCAGAAATTATGGCGTGGCTCGCCGTTGCGTCCCTATGACCACATTTACAGGCATATTTATTTAGTGCGCATTATACCGCCGGTGACCTGGATAGGATACATGACTCTCCCGGGTATACATTAAAACGTTATAGCGTTTTGTTATTGCCGCTACCGACAGATATTTCCAGCACTAAAATATTTGCAGCATCCGCGGTGCGTCCTAATATGGATACCGCATCATTTCCAACGAATACCGGAAACTATTTCACCCATGTAACATGGGTTTTGATCATTGCATGTACTACCAAAACCACAATAAAAGCTTGTCCTATATTCTGTTGAGCGATCTTCATTCCTGTATGATGTATGTATGTATGTATTTAATTGATCCATTCTCTATGTTTTGTCCAGAGTAATCATTGCTGACCTAAAGACACACATTTATACAATATATATTTCCTTTGGGTGGAAAAGCTTTTTTAAAATGTATTTATTTGAACAACGCGTGATTTGCTACGACAGAATCATACGATTGTGGTATGAATATTATAACGATCATTTCTCTGCTCCTATAGTACATTTTTAATATATTCAACTGTCACTTTGCATACAATGAAGAACTCAAGCGTAGCTTTCTGCTGCCTTGTCAATTATGGGCATGTTCTTTTACGTACTATTGTTCTTTTTCAGCTTTCCATTCTAGAGGTACTGATTTATTCTTTGGACGCATTTGTTTATGAGATCGTGTGCGTTTTTAACATTAAATATGATTTTTCTGTAGCAGTCCAAAAGACCTGGTTGGATGCGAAGGGCTGACGATGGAGCCATTGGAAAGGCCTATGTCCAGCAGTAGACGGGAGTAGACTGATGACGATGAAGATGATGATATAGCAGTCAAGGAAAGCATCATGAAACCTGCAGACAAAATGCATGTAGTCTGTCGCCGGTCTCCAGCCTGGCAAACTGTCGCCTTAATCTTTCCATCCTGCAACCAACAACAGAGTACCTATTCAAGGATTGATGATGACATCAATGCCATGATATTGATCACAGTGGTGATGTTGGCGATCGTTTTTTGAGTAATGTTTCCAGAATCATTTAAGTTACTCGAACATCGTGTGAACGATCAATGAAATGGAATTATCTTTGGACTGCAATAGAAGCAAATTTATCCATCCACCACAATTCCAAGTTCGACTGAGAGTTCAGGTATCGCCTTCATTCGGTCAGATCCAGCATGTTAACTCAGCGCGTCATACATGCTGCTCTCACCAACTTTACCACCCATAGTTAAAACTAAACAAAACTAAAACCAAGGTTTTTATCTGTGGATAAACTCAACATTACGGCTGTGGCAGCAAACCGCTGGTTTTAAGGTATCATAGCCACGAAGTCGATTTCAGCTGGCGTCCGACTTTATTAGGAAACTTTATTTGTATTTTAAAACGTAAGTCAAATGTCTTACTGTAAACGCAAAAGTTAATATTAACTAAGACTCAAAAGAAATACCGTATCATTATAATTTAATTAATACTGAATTCTTAATCAAATTAAATCTAAACATTTTTTGTTAATATTGTTTCTGCTATATAAATAGTATTTATTTCAGTAATAATTAACAATGTCATATATTTATATATTTAATCACGGGTACCCCAGGTCCTTCCCGGGACAGACAAAGGGCACCGAGTGTATCACTGTTCTAAACAGACTTGACGTGCTTCTTCCACATTTATCGCTGTAACGTAACTATTTAACAATAAAATTATTTACAATGGGTCGTAGAGGCATCATCCGATATATGGAAAATTTCTAAAATACTCACTCTTGAAAGACTATTTTTAAATAAGTGCTATACAAATCGATAGGAAATAAATAATGAGGTAAAAAACAAGATTAAATAAGAATAACAAAACCATTTATACACAAAAGTAACAAATCAGTGTATTTGACGAACCTATTTTTATAATAATATAATATACGTAATGGCTTCTTCACAAAGGAAATTGTAAGAATTCAAAGGCAAAAGAAATGTTATTTCTAAACGTTACTCGTTTTTGATTTATTCTTGACAAGGTACGTAGGCGGCAAATAGCCTACAAAAAAAATAATTTATCTGCATCCATCAACAATCGCAGTGTATATGTTTGTAACTGTTTAGTCACTTTCTTAACTACACTCTGCACACTGTACGTCCGCATCGTCTTACTTAATTTTTGGTCTAAACACTCAAACATGATACTTGTTCTGTCGTGGTAGCTTACCGCCTGCTATTCACATGTAAAACAAGTACCTAAGCTTCGCTTTAGTATCATGATGCACTTTATTGTGTCACGTGTCTCAAGCAAATATAAAACAGACACACTCCAGAACGACATGATATAAAAGTTTCCTTCTCAAATCTAAGTGGCTCTCCGACTACGTTCAACAGCTGTTAAGTTGGATAATGGTCTATGTAAAATACTCTATACACAATATATTTTATAACCTTGTGTGTTTTACGGACGCGCAGTCACCATTGACCTTTATGAAATGTCATAGATCTAACTATAGCGCAAGGATATATGATGTTTTGTTTTGAAATGGATCTCAGAATGAAACTGGATCAACAATGAAGACACAAAGATGAGCAATATAATACAGTATTTTATGACTTAATGCAATACAAGAAATAATTTGTTTGTGAATGGACAGGCAGAGGAATATTGTATCCCATCGTTTCACCAATTATGTTATAAGTCCTATGAAATAGGAGATAAACCTATTGTCATACGCCGGGCACAAATCCAGACTCCGCGCTGCTGCTGACGATTTGAGAAAAACCCAATACTACTTTACACGACTAGCGGATCGAAAATAATTCCTTTCCCTCAACAATGACGCTTGACGCCATTAATCCAATGAAGCAATCATTATTTGTAATTATTTTTATTTATTACTTATTTTTTTATTGTGCGTCTCATACACAATATTATAATACGAGTACATAGTTAGCAAACAAGAAAGCATTCTCATGTAAGTGCTGTTAAAACAAACATCAGTCAACAAAATCTTTATCAGATAATATTAGGATGAAGTTCGCAACTCAAGTATGAAGTAATAAGTTTTAAAAACTAACAACATTGTAAAATTAAATATCACTTGCTGTAATCGTGAAGGAAAAATGTCACGAAGAAGCCCTCACGTGTTTCAATCCATACTGGCTACAACAAGGTAAACTAAGATCTTGACCATGGCCGTGGTGCTGTGAGAGAAGACCCAAACCCAACAGTCCAAGTACAGTTTTCCATCAGAAGCTCTCACTCTTGAAAACAAAGTACGTTCGTATATAATGAGTTTATACAGTACATTTGTATATATTCACATAATTATGTAATTTCCATTTAGACGTTGATGTAATAATTTAAGAATAATAGATGAATGTATAGAAGATATAATAGATTTAAGAATAAGAGATGAATGTATGCAAGATACTGCTCTTGCCAACACCCTAAGTTCATTGTGAATGGGACTAAGTGGTAATTCCGCCCTTGGAACGGTAACCCTAAGTCAAGCATGTAATAGTAAATAAGTAAACTATGAAACGGGAGAATTCATGTAAAGGAAACACAAACGTCAATTCAACATTGGGCTCCAAAAGTACGTTGTACTGAATCTCAATCCTACCCGCTCCGATATAATACAGTCAAGATACTCAAAAAATGCCCTTTGCGAGTCAGTCAGTCAGCATAATCGTTTATCACAGAATCGGATGATTGAGTTGGCAGCTCGAGAACAATGTAATAAGATCAAGAGGTGTGCAAAGGGAGCTCTCTGAGCCCTCTTTTGTAGTCATGTTCCATAGTAATCCAAGCAGTGTCTTGGAAATGAGGAGTGCGTACATTAACCCTTGTTAGATGCTTTGACAACACTGACCCTTCTCAAATTTCTTGACGCACAAACGAGTATGCAAATAAAATTTTTCAATGCCCCTGTGACTTTTTACGAACGTAAGCCTATCTGACTTACTAGAACAAAGGAGTTGTAAGACTTTCAAACGTAAGCAAATACCGACTGTTTCTAAGCCTTTTATCCTGACGTCGCAGGAAACTCACGCCCACAAATCGGATATTCTCTAGAAAATAAGTGAAAAATACCGACATTTTGTTCATTCACGTAAAATCGACTGTCCCATGAATTACTTGTATAACTCAAATTATAAAAATATATGATTAACACTTTATCCAGATCTTTAAAAATAATTATTTGTTATCTTTCAATAATGTTAATTAGGTATACTTGGACGAACTTTTTTATATAGCTTAATTGGTTTGGGAGCTCGATATTATCTTCCCCTAATTGCGAAATAGCCACCGCGGAGATTTTAATCTCGGAAATTTACCCGTAGATGAATTGATCATTACGAACAAAACTAAATAAAATGTAAAAGACAAAGAGATTTGTAGTCTAATTATATTGCTGTTTCAACTATTTCCGATATATCGTAAAAAAATACATAATATAATATAATCAACCATTTCATCACTGCACTTTTAGACACGGGTCTTCTCTCAGAATTAGATGGGTTTAGAAGGCAATAGGTCTGTCACTATGGCCGAAGGCGTGTTGGCAGACTTGGAGAACATTATGAAGAAATCTAAAGTGTTCTAAATTTCTTGTCGGTTTTTTCATTCACTGGTACATCAAGTGATATTGATATTAAATTGCATAATTTTTGTTAAAAGGTTCAGCCAGGCTTTGAACCGAGAACCCTTTAAGTGGGAGGTTGAACTCTGAAGCATTAAGCTTTCAATGCTTCTAGAAAATAAAATTGCTGATTTATTATATGAAACACATAGTTTTAGTTTTAATAATTAACCTTCCAATACCCTATTATTTCCTCGAAGAGGTAAGCAGAGAAGTCTACTTCCCTACCTACAAAAAGTTACACTCCTACTCTACATACTATTATGTAGTGTAGGACTGTAACTTTTTAATTTGTCTATACTCTAAGAACTAAACTTCCAAAAATCTATACTCTTAAGAACTAAAAAAATGCAGGCATCTAAAATACAGATGTACTTCGTGTAGCTATTTAAAGCAAAATGAATAAAATTTCCACTCCAAGTTGGAGTTAAAGTTCTTTTTTTCGTTTAATAGTAAACATCAGTACCATACATCAACGTACAATATTGAAGAGTATTGAACTTAATCTTATATAACTGAGGTGCACTTACAGTCTTGAGAACGGTAAGTAAATAGGGTTGCGCCATGAATCAGAGTAACAGTTTTCCGATAAGGGGGTGGCTAGCCCGATATAGATGCAAGCTATTTTATTGTGCTAGTATTTCCATCGAACCTCGAACGCGAACTTAATACATTTATTTTGCGTTGCACGTTTCATGTGCAGTGTTTTTCTTTCAAATGTCTTTTGGTTTTTCCATTAGATCTTTTACATGTTTTTCACACTGCGATATTAGTGGTTTGCAATAGAAAATTTCCTTCAGATTCCAGATACCATAGGGTAGGCAGAAAACACCAAATATCTATATCCTTACGGAAATAACGTGCATCTGTTACGTATTAGAGTTCAATGTTTCTAAAATCCTCCTGTTGAACTATGTGCTATAGTTGGCAGTTTTTTTATTTAGAGCGCTATTTCGCTCGTGGTATCGGCGAACACAAGTCGAGCGGAAACTGAGATAAAGTCGTGGCCGTTGGTAACTTACAACGCGCGAAAATCAACCGCGCACGTGCGAGGAACGCGCTTCCCCTCTCGCTATGTGACTTCCTTTACCAATGTTACCTTTTCTCCTTTGATGCGTCCGTACTTCGCTATTATGCCGTCATAGCAAAGTACCTAGTTACATGCTGCGAGTTATAGAGAGCTGTATAAAACGACGTTTGCCTGCAGAAGGTTCCAACTGCTACGTGTTCTACATTGGATAATGGAAGGGTCATACCAACTTCCTGTTTATGTATTCACGTAAAACTAAATAAGTAGCGTTCCATAATTTACATATTTTCACGGTTACCAAACCTCTGATGACGGCATACTTTATTTATGATTATGTATAATTTTATTGTGATTTAATAGCGTATATTATTACTAAAAGCGTCTTAAGTAAAAAGCCTAAATTAAAATAACAACAACTTTTCAAAATATACATATATATTTTCATATAAATGGCAGATGATTTCAGAATTCTCGTGTTAACTTAAATATTTGCTTAACCGTGAATGTTAATACGTCACACCTTCCAAGAATATGTGAAATATCAAGCTATATACAAATTCTTAGAGTACATTTTGTGAGTAAATAATGCTAATTAATAATTATTATAAACCTGCCAAAGCGTACTTGCTTATAGAGCAGACTATGCCCTTAATCTTTCTCGTTTTTAGTAGAGAGCCGTGGTGTCAAAAAGTGGAACGATAGAAGAGTTAGAAATAATTAACATAACAAAAAATCCTTACCATTTTAATTCAGACTGGGAGATACGTTAATATTCTGCATGGTGATAAACTTTAACCCAGAATTAAATATAAATTACGCTTATAAATCTTGCTACTAAATAACTGATACGTTTGCCTCGTGCGGCAATAACCGACACGTTATTACCCTAATTCACTTTATTATGCAAAGCAAACATTGGTCCAATTTAAATTAATAATTATAACCAACTTGATTGGATACCGCGTCAATATTCTAAGCTGTGGTCTTCTAATATGTGCTTACCGGTACCACTGTCTGTAAATTTAGCTACTATCTGATTTTTTACAAATATACAAATAATTGATTTCGTATTCTTCACTTTCAAGTGAGTTATATGTATGTATATACGTACATAAGTGTCATCACGCCAGGTCCATTATGGTGTAAGCAGAAAGCACGAAATTCCCAATACCTCTATTCTTGCAGACCTGCCGTGCTTCTTGTACGTTCATCACTCTCCTTATACATACACGGCAGTTCCGGAAACCTCTAACTCTCTCATTAGTCACAATTATTTTATTTAATAAACCGAATATTTTTCCAAAAAAATGCGCGTTAAAATTACATCAAAGAACCCCGGAGGGGCAGGGGAAATCCTAAACCATTTAGCTGTTACTGTGTTTAAAATACAAGAAATAAAAGTACTACCTATATACATATAATGCCCCACATAACATCACGACAATATTTCTGCAAAGGGGGATGTAGAGGACTGTAATACACTTCCACAATTCACGTGTTAATTTATAAGCCCTATTATGAAATAGGGGGAGAGCCAATAGCCATACACCTAGCATGAATTCAGACTCCGAGCTATTAGCGAGAAATTCACATAGAAAAACCCAACAATTCTAAATATAAATACATAGATAACAAACAAGTCAAAAGGATAATACAAAATATAAAACATCGGTATCCTCAGCTACTCGTGGGAAACCACAGAGTCGTCAGCGTACCGTTTAATGAACGGGTCTCTATGACGAATGTGGGTTTTCATTGGAAGGTTGTTTTCATAGACCCTCAATTTGCGCCCCAAACGACTGTCCGACGATCCGGCCGCCGGCAATTGTACAGTGTACAAAAACATTATCATTACAAAGGGTCTACTTTTCGACCGATATCTTTTATTTATAAATACCGTTAGTAGCTTTATAATAATAGTAATTAAATTAAAACGACATAAAATAACTTTAAGCTAAGTTTTCTGTTAACTTTAATGTTACTTATTAGAAGAGAGGTTTTCTGAATATTTATAATTGTAATACAGTTTATGAGAAATTGACGCACTTTGTCATATCATGCGAATAATTATGTAAGTAGTACTATCACAGCTAAAGCGATACGCTCACGTTTAAATATAAATTCACCTGATGGTAAGCGAGACCTAGCTTAGATTATCACACGCTTGCCTAGAAAGTGCTAATTCACTCTTATCTGTTATTATATTATACACATGGAAAAAGATAAAAATGCCCAAACAGATTCACCATTGATGTCTTAGACATATTCGCATCAATACCTAATTGGCTATCTTTCAAAATTCGGAAACAATTCTTTATTTCGCGGGCTTAAAAATATCCATAGGCACTACTGACTTATCATTTAAACCGTCAGCCATTCGACTACAAGTTGTGCTATCTTTTGATCGTTACCAACAACAATCAGAAGTTTTAATTGCTTTTATCTCTTACGCGCCTGTATTTGTTCGATACATTTGAACAATTACACAACTTAAAATATGTTCATAATAAATTGAAGTTAAATTATACATACCTAGATTTATTTTATTGGCCAGAGGAATCATTTAATTTTTCACATAATTCTATTTAACCTAACTCCACGCCTACAATCCCTGAGGGGGTACGCAGAGAAGTGTAGTAAATTCTCACTTTTCACCAGTTATGTTTACGTCCCATGGAATAGCCGTTGAGCCTATCGCCATCCAGACTCTGAGTCACTAGTAGAAATTCTAAATTAGAATATCCAATAGTACCCGACCGAGGTTTTGAACCCAGTACCTCCCGATCGACAGTCGCACTTGAACTATTCGACCAACGGGGCAATCTATGGAATGCATCATATAATTTATTGTTAAAAGCGAAATATTAATTACAGAAGATAATTCTATTCCATAAATCTAGAATCGTTTACGGGAATTCAATTAAATGTAGCCTCGATTCTAGAACTGAGTTCAGCATTTATCAGTGGATTCCCTGAAGCGGTGTCCGACGATGGTGATTCAATAATCCCTCATTCTTAGTTAATAACATTTAAAATTTGGTTCAGCAGAGGAGAGTCCCGAGAGCTCGACTATTGTGGCCGGCTACTGGGTCGCAGGCCCAATGAGGCGAACTCATCGAATTTGCGCGGGATCTGACGAAATTTCCTACAAAATACTATATTTTCTGTACTAAAAAACTGATTCTATTCATTTGAGCGTTATTAGCTTCTTACCTAGTTCATTGCTTTCATCAACTTGTTCAAAAGCTTAAGGACTTTTTACAATAATAAATACAGTGATTATTTCACTTATAAAACTAAACAAAAACAACAGTGAATCTCAAAACTAAACCTAAGGCTTCTTGATTTATTAAACTAAGCAACGCAGAAAGTGTAAAATTACGATGCAAATTCAAAACGATATCCTTGTCATCTTCAAATATTATTTAAAATGTACACATCACACACATCACATCATCAGCCTATCTCAGTCCACTGCTGGACATAGGCCTCCCCCAACGAGCGCCA
>DWME01001168.1:0-26534 GCA_018244795.1 Parelbella ahira ahira
GTCGCGCTTGCAACCCCGCTCGACCAACCAGGCAGTCAAAAGGCTAATGTCCACAATGCAGATGTTGATGAATGTAGGTGCGAAAGGACACCGCGACTACTCCTACGTTGAGAAAATGGGACAAATACTGGCTGATAAGGAAGTCCGAAGCTTCCGAAACTGGCGTGTATAAAACAAGTGATGTATCTAGAAGAAGTCAGGTCTGTAAGTACAGAGACGTTCGGCACTCGGTGCTCTCTGTCTGCGTGATAACATGATACTAATAATAAATTTGCCAAAAGTTATTATTTGTGATACTACGCTTTTAGACAGCATACAGCCATTATACAGACTCGATAGACTATTTTTATAGTAACACATAATAACGGCAAAGTACTGGCACTCATTCAACGAGAGCTAAATCGAGCTGCGGACTGATACAGGCTGATGATAAAACATAAAAATAGGTACAAAAATAGTCTCTACTCCATATTACGTATAGGATTTTATTACAGGTTATAACTATATTAGGTCAGGCCGTAGAGACATAAACTCCACGCTTTACGAACGCGCAAGGGTCAAGGTTAGTTGAGCTATTTCGCTCGGAGCAGTTGTTTCATGCGCCGCTATCGAGCAAACTCTGTAACTTTATCAGGCTATCACTAGGGATATGCTCGCTGTATACTAGCTATATACTGTTATAGTACAAAATTATATTATTTGGATTTTATATTAAACAATCTGGTAAGGTCAAGGTGACATTCGATTGATGATAAAGATATCGGTTTAATTATAGGTTTGCATTACTGGCAGAACGCAATAATAATCATCTGATCAATATTCTTAGTACATAATATGTACGTCCAAAATACGCAACGTATATGTGCGAGTAGACACACATTTTTCACACGACATCATCATCATCATTGCACACACGCACACATAAATAGTTATGAGTTTTTTGCTCGACTCCCTGAACATATACGGTCACACTTGTCCAATGAGAATTTTAAATCACTGTCTTAGTACAATCATATTTTTAATAGATTTTCTTCTCTTGTAGATTTGATATGCTGAGTAATTTTTTTTTGGTTTTATGTTTCAATAATAAAAAATAACAATAATAATCGACTCACTTGTCATTCCAATGTTGGAATATGGATCTCCTCTCATAGTGAGAGGGCTAAGGCCGTAGTCGTCATAGTGTTATGTTTCAATAACAATGTTTATTTAAACGTACTTATAACCGGTAATGCAGTCGTCCAATCAACTTCGAAATGTTTAGTATACAAGTAATAAACGATAATAATAAGGTTATAAAAATATAATTATCAAATAGACGGACTCCTAAAACATTTTCAAATGGGGGTTATGTGTACGACTATGTTAAATCGCATACCACATTGAATTGCGGACGCGGTCACTCTACTTCGTTGGGAGCTGTGGCCTGAGTATTAGATTTTTATCAATTTATTGAGTTATTGTTAGTTATGAAGAAAAAGTTTCACTTTCATTGTAAAATTTTCTTTAAGTAAAATTCGTTGGTTTACGTACATCAGATCACGCAAGGAGCACGCCAGTTCAAATATTTATAAGTGCGATCGCTCAGAAAAAGGGTGTGACTTGTGAAAATCGTTGCATGTCGTATTGTAATTGTGAGAACCTTATTGAACGAGAGGCTTATTGAAATGAAGGTTCTGAAATGTTGCGCCAGAAACAGGTGCAGCGTTTGCTGCTCCGCGGTCAAACCTATACCTTACATTTAATTAGGTCACGAAAGCATTTCTCGCTCTATTACTACTTATGTTCCAATTCTCGAAAATCATAAAGAACTGGACCCTTGGGCGAGAGGACGTGGAATAATATTTTAGAAGAAGCGGCCAAAATAATGAATGTGTTGTGATGCATAGGACGTGGAGAGGCCGCCGGGAGCTCTCCACGCCATCTGGTTTGTATTTGTACAATTTTTCACTAAATTGCATTTTGTTTTTGAAATGTCTCTTATAAAACAAACAACTTAAGACCTATTTCATAAATTAATACTAAGGCAGCATTATATGAAATAATTAGCCGAGCGGTGGGCTGCCTAATTTATTATAATTTTTATGAACCTCTTTTTATGAGTTTAAAAAGTAATAATTATATGTGGGAACCGAGGCTTATAAAATTACCGATTTTCATAACACATATTTAGCAAAATTTTATTTAACTATTTATTGTTAGGTTGATCGGTCGGCATGTCGCGCCCGAAGTTATCCATGTTCGATGAACGATAGCTCGTCAGCTAAAATTGACGGCTTTAATTAACGTTGAAACATCGTCAACCCATTTATTCTTCCACTGCTGGACACTGGTCTCCTCAGAGTGAACAATATTAAGACCATACTCTACCACGCTGGCCAAGTGCGGGTTAGTTGACGAATGTCGTATACGGGTTTGCCAATCTTATTTACTACATCCATTAAACGTTCCAAGGATCAAAGGTAATTAAGATTTGCTATGTATTTAGTCGGTAAAACTATTTTCAAACTTCAAATAGTCGTGTAAGTATTTGTTCTATAAGTGTGCACAAAGGCCGGGGAAGTCTCGGTATAAGAATATTAAGTTTGCGCTAAGTCCGCGGTATGTCTAAGTTTCTCGCTTTGACAATCAAAGGATGGAACTTACATTGACAGTTGGAACTCACAGCTATTACATAATTTGCGTTTGTTTGAAGTGTTTAGTGTTTGAGTTAGATGAAATAACAAAGCAGTGTAGGTACGATATGCGCCCGTGCGACCTCTGATGAGGTGTAAATACATATCTTCACACGAGGTCCCTTCCAGGGAAGGCACACAGCACCGAGTATTTCTATAATTATAGACAGCTGAACTCTCGACAGTCATCACTCTCGTCATACATGCACAAAGCATACGAGTGAAAGGCAATTATTTACACTGTGAACATTTTCCTTACACATATTTTAAATACATAAGTACTTGTTCTCCGAGGGTCCAGGGTTTGAATAATGTCACGCACTTCCACAATTACTACATTGTGTACGTTTTTAAAATTAGAGATGCGTTCATGTGAAATATCACTTACTGTAACGAAAACATGATGGAGAAACCTGCACACGTCAAGTTCTCCATAGTGTTGAGCGTTTCTTATTCTGAGAGGAGACTCGTGTCGAACAGTGGATAATGAAAGGGTTTATGATGATAATTAAAATTTATGACTTCAATGATGACGGAAATTTTCATATAACGCACATGTAGATTACACTATTGTTGAATACAATATTGATATATTTAATTCTTCTAGAATTGGGCTGCCAGAACAACGGGCGCTCATTATTCCAATAACCTCGCCGCGCTCGGCACGGCACACAGCATAATATATGGACTTCTAATACAATATTCGAAAAAGGCGATTTTCTGTTTCGTCATTAATATCTTTTTATATTCGCAGCAAATCTCTTTTGGGGTAGACAGAGAGTACCGAATGCCAAATATCTGTATCCTTGCAAAGACACGTTTCGTGTACATTCATCACGCTCGTCATCGGCACACGCAATAAATAGTAAATATTAGTGTAACAGTGAACCGTAAGTAAATAATTTAGGGAATAGTTATGTAAACAGCTTTGTATAAATTATTACTGTAAGTTTTCCATGAAATAAATGATTTTTGATTTTTGATTTTGATTTTGAACCGAGTTCGCTGCGAGACCGAGAATTGTTCCGCAGAGGTGACCGCGTCGCGTTATCGGTCCGAGAAGGGTTCAGCTAACCGTTAGCCGCCTTCGTGCAGTGTGCCCCCTGCACATACCCATAACGGTATATGTATCGGAAGCTAACATAATAAATCAGTCGCTTACTCGCACTGCTGCGAACGAGTTGTTTCATTTAATGCTAACCTCAATGTAATTATTATATTGGCGTGTTGCATATAATCATATACTCACATACGCCATATGCTATTTGAGTTAGTACGCTACAGACGCTTAGACGTTTTTCCTTTTAAGGTTAAGTGTGCGATTTTTTACTCAATGGCAGAAGTGATCAAATACGGTTCACTCGGCAAGGGGCACATAGAGATCGAAGATATTTACATAAATTTTATAAATGAATAGCTGTTTGAATAAGACAAAGTTATACCTTTGTCACGAAAACATGGTCAACTTTCGAAAATAAACTGTTATTATTATTTTTCCACTGCTTTGAGAGCTTTGCCACGGTGAGAGCGTGCCACACTGCTCTGTCTACCTCTTAGTAAACGTTCTCGTGATGTCATACACGACATTTCTACAGATCACAACTTGTCGACTGTCTCTAACCTTGAAATACATTATAAACTTACATCTTACACTGATTAGTTCAGGATCAAGCGGTTATGAAATGTTTCAAAACATTTATTTAATTATGTATAAATCAAAAACCTAACATCACGCCTATAATCCCCGAAGGGGTAAGCCGAGGAGTGTAAGAACTCCCACGTTTCGCCAGTTACGTTTTAGTCCTACGGAATAGGCGTTGAGTCTCCGACTCCGAGCCCCTACTAGAATTTCTTAATAAAAAAATTTAATAGTACCCGACCCGGGATTTGAACCCAGGACCTCCCGATCAGCAGTCGCACTTGCAACCACTCGACCAACGAGGCAGTCTTCGTGTTTCAAAACATTTATTTAATTATGTCTCAATTCATTTCTTTCATTTAGTAACATACAATACAAAAGTATTAAAGCTACTCTTACAAATGGACAATCGGTCAGTCAGCTCTACATATCATCTGGTCAAACATAATAAAATTGCACATGATAACGTGATTTAAAAGGAAAAGAAAGGAAATAATATCGACTGAATCTTTAACTACTTCCCCTATAAATTTAGTGTAAGTCCTACTCGTTCCTGATGTAAGTGGAAATCAGCTCGGATCGGGTGAATTTTACGACGTATTAAAGTTAAACTTTTGCTTCGCGTCCAGATCACAATCAGGTTCATTCCCACTTTATTTACTATCCTATCTTTGTACTTAATGTGTCCCGAAAACCTTTAAAAACAGCTACGATTGAGGAGGATTGATGTACCATTATTTCTTATTGTATATTAGATCATCACGCTGCCATCCTTTCAAGCAGATTACATCGAATGTCGAATATTTCTATATTTACTTACTTGCTTCTTCTACATTAATCACTGTCCTCACGCGCGCTTCGGTTTCGGGCACTTCTGCCTACCCCACCAGCCAATATCTGAACTATTCGGTCAAGGTGAGTCTTAGGCTCCCTCAACTCCTGGATCCAGCAACATTTGCATTGTATGTAACGTGCAACGTAATTTTTCTAGTAAACCTACATTGCTTAAAGTTTAATATTAATACCACTTTTATTTATCTAAGTGAGGAATATCTGATATATTTTTCTAACAATATTAAGTAATATATATTCTCATTTGTAATAATATTAAACACACAGAAACGAGATTGACAAAAAAACACTCTCAGACCCAACACTGAACAAAAGAATACAATTTCTGTTTACATAGCTGTTTAACTGTCTCTATTTGATCCAGAATCTAGGCATATGAAATGTACAGTCACGTACAAAAATTTCTTTGGCAACTTTTGTATGTTTCGAAACTTTTCTTTGCGCTAACCTCGACAAAAAAAGGAATATCTTTATAATGCAATTATTAAATATCATATCAAAGGTAAGCTAATTAAAATCGCACTCCGATAAATCATTCGTTTTACTTGGAATTAATAATAAACATGAAATGTATAGTCGCGGATAAATGTCTCTATCATCTTTTATGTAACAATTTCAGTTCCCACAGGCTAGGCGGTACAGTTAAGGAAAAAGCAGCTAATTATGTCATGTTACTTGATCTAAGCAAAAGTTCAACGGTCGGTGAAATTGAAATCAAACGTTGAGTCTTTGGCACTTATGCAAATATTTTTTTATTCGTATTTTTATTTACTACTCCAACTTTAGCTTTCCAAGTTTAAGTTCTGAATATTATTAGCATTTTAACTGCTTGCGCTTAAGCTCTATACTTTTTAATCACTTGATTGACATACATTAACATTCAGTCCTATTCCATGGTTGAATATACATATAACGTAACTACTGAGATGCAGAAGTATATTACCCTATTCTCCCTACCTCTTCGAGGTTAAACAGGCGTGATGTTACGTTTGTTATATAAATAGTCTAGTGATTTAGAAATTTGCCTCCAGTTACCCGTAGTGAGAGGATTTCTAGGAGTATAGACCCCCGAGTCCTGGATGCAAATCCTGGCGCGCGTCTGACTTGCTGTAACGCTAAATGAAATCTTAAATAAGTCTTTAAAACCCGTGAAGTGTACTGGCCCGCCCTTGGCCAGGGTGTTAATACTAAGTGTAAGTTGTTATAGCCCTAATCTTCCTCAAGGTGACAGGAGACGCGGGTCGAATTCATGAGCTCTCTACCTGGCCTGTAAGGCCTTTGTGAACAATATAAAAACAAACATTATTATATATATTAATTAACATAATACTACGTATAAAGCATGTGAAGTCGCTCATTGGGTGAAGCTGCTTGGCGACGAGGAAAGTACTACTTAAGTTGCATAAATGTACTTTAAACTTTTACCAGCAAATGTATATTCTTTGCGATTCTTTGCCATAAAAACAAATCGCCACGTCCAGTGGCGAGCGCGGCGCGGCGGTAACATTTACGAAAGATTTTTTCAAAACAAAAAAATTATAAGTCATTGCCTTGAGCCATTTTCCAGTCTTACACTAATTAGCTGAAAAATAGCTAAAGAACGAGTGAAGAAATCTATGCATATCTAAATATCATATTTTAAAGTGTAACTAACAATTTGTGGGTTTATTATACAATATATAATATGGATAATTTTAAGACGAACTTATATCTTTATCATTATTTTCCGCGCGCTCTCATGTAAGTGACTTGTGTCTTTTTGAGAATAAAGTCTATAAACGTAACTAAGAATTTGTGTGACATAAAAGAAAAATGCGTTTTATAAATGTGAAGGGATGTAAGGGAGCACACTTCCATCTTAGTGCTCCCAGCCAACCTCACCTGCACGTGGTGCATCCTGCCGATTAGCGAACGAGGCTCTGGCGACCGACTAATGGCGGTATAACCATTCGAGAAGGCTTAGCTAATACTATATATTACTATAATATTACACACGTACTTTTAAAAAACTAGTTATACGTAGATATATTACAATTTGGCGGCAAAATATATCCCCACGCCACCGTTGCGCCCAAACCTTCCTTATTATACGAGTAATACTTTGCGGCCCGATGTTTCTTAGTTTTTATGACACAAGTGAAATACGGTTATGGCTACAGTTGCCAACTCTCCCCTTGCCAGGGAACAACGTGCAGATCTACCCTCCTAAATTTGTAATATTTCGAGTGTAAAACTGGGGAGCTGCTCAGTCTAATTTGAAAGTTAAACTTCCCATCTTTAGACTTTCAACTCTTATGATTTTTTGCTCATTCTTGGATATATATTTTCCATTCATTATAATTGTTCGGTGTGTTAGGCAGAATCAAACTGAGACATGAAATGTCCCAACTCAATTCGGAAGAACAGCAAGAAATCTGACTTCTACCTGATCAAAGGAAAAACAATAAAACTTTAATACCAATAAGATATAACAAATTATTATATGGAACGTATTTTCGTTGCGCTCTGCCTAACCCACGAGGAACCTGGCGTTATGACATAAAAATTTTAATAATATTTACGAAATTTCGAAGTACCTGTACATATCTAGTGGCATACAATGAAATAAATATTTATAGCCTAGTTTTCAGTAGTCAGTCTTCCACCTCAGGTCTTGATAGATTCCGGGAAACCAATGTGTCGTAACCCAGCGCTGGTTGATAGGGGTACAACGCAGCCTATCTAGGCACGGCTACATATTTTGGTCGGCTATCCCCGAAAAATCGTGTACAGCGATCCCGTACCCACATGCCCAGCAAACAGAATTATGGGCAACACCCCTCAGAGGAGGCCTTTATCTAGTAGTGGATGTTACAGACTGATGATAAGGATGAACTACCTATCTGCTGCTGATGATAACGATAAACTACTAGTTTACTACTTTCCTAACATTGAAAGAAAAATACGACGAAAATAATTATTTAGGAGGCAGAAAATTCCACACCTATTGAGATATGATTAATGTAAGTAATTAATTATAATCAATCGTTTTATTAATATATCTAACCTAATAATTTTTTCGGCCCCTCCTATTACAAAATTAAACGTAACATAAACATAACATCACGCCTGTAATCCCCGAAGGGGTGGGCAGAGAAGTGTAGTACACTCCTACGTTTCATCAGTTAGTTTAAGTCCCATGGAATAGGGGGTGAGCCTATTGCCATACACCGGGCACGATTCCAGACTCCGGGTCACCACTAGAAATTCTAAATTAGGATAACATAATAACACCCGACCCGGGATTTGAACCCAGGCCCCCCGATAGGCAGTCGCGATTGCAATCAGCAACAACGAGGCAGTCTTCTATTTAAAATGTTATTTATTCGATTGCTTGACATCAACAGCTTACACATATTTATACAAATATAAATAGACAGAGGTAAAGCTGTGAAAAACGACACAAAATAATAGGAGATATTTCCTTGACCCCCAAGTTTAAATATTAAACATATAAACACTAATGTGTACCAAAACTACATAGCTGCGATAATGTTATGCCCTTATATGTTAACTGGGATTAGATTACTAATAGCTGTTATAGAACGTGCCGCCCGCCGTCCGTCAGCGCACAAATCCAATCAGGAGAGGCCCGTGCGATGTTTGTATGTTGCTGCAATATGCCGAGTGCATCGATGCAATGTGCACTAGGGTTGCCAACTTCCATAATTTTACATAAATTTTCCACAAGGACTCAAATAATAGTTTAATTATATATAAACGTTCTGTATGTTTTTTTATGTAGAAATAGGCTCGCGTTTAGTTGCAATCTCACCTAATGGAAACCTAGACCACCTAGGATGTAGCACGCTCGCCTAGAAAGTGCCTATTCGCTCATGTCTCGAATATGCTATGAGATAAAACGGTTATTATAATAATTTATTGTTAATATTTATTGTTTTGACTTAACGGTATTTTTGTACATTTAGTATTAGTTAAGTCATTTAAACATTTGGTAGATTTGATAAACCGAATAATTTCCGTATGGCGATCTCTCACAGTATTTGATTACTCAATGTAATCTAATTGAGACCACAAAATAAATGTGTTATTTAGCCTTACAATTAATAGCAAAAGAAATGAAAACATTGTGAAATAAGACTTATATATACCAATATACCTCGATATGATTCGAAAACATCAGTACATCTAAGACAAAATATCTACAGTGTAACTGAGCGTGGACAGCCCTACAGTGCAGAGCAGGCACCGTGCCGAAGTCATTAGCAGTAATGGCTGATACGCTGCGTACCAGGTTTAGTGCGGTTGTCCGTACGTACGTACCTCAGTATGCTGTGTACTGCCGGCATATCGGCGTCTATTTATAACACCAATCAATATTTCAGAGGTAACATCGTAGCTTACTGCGGCTAAAGTTTAAAGTTCGATACACGACTTGTATTGGGAGTTCCGTTTTCTTCATTCATAGTATTTTATGGATTATGACTGCCTGGTTAGTCGAGTGGTAGTAAGCGCGGCTGTTGTTCGAGAGGTCCTGGGTTTTGATTCCCGGATCGGCTACCATTGTGTTTTTCCAAATCGGAATCGATCGGATCTGAAAAGCTCACCTACTCCATGGTGGGACGTAAAGGTAACTGAAACGTGGGAATGTATTACACTATTCTGCCTACCCATTCGGGGATACAGACGTTACTTTATATTACACTGTAACTGATATCGATTGCAAAAACATTTTCAAAAGCATAACATCACGTCTGTATTAGGTACCCTGAAAAGGTAGGTAGGAAAGTTTAGTTCCACCACGTTTCACCTGTCTTTTTATACGTGTTACGGAATACATGGTCAACCTACTACCATACATCCGGCAAAAATTAAGAATTCAAGGTATTGCCGGGACTTTTATGTTAGAAAAAACCCGATAACACTGCCCAACATAGTATTTGTACTAACAAGAACATTTACGGTTGTTGCTTAATTGTACACCATATTACAAACACAAGTATTCTTTTCAACGATAATGATTTTTATTACAGTTTCATCGACTCATTTTTAATCCATTATCTCTATGAGTCTATGTCATATAAATGACATAACTCAAGGGCTCGTACTTAGCTAATACACTACCCGGTATTGATCTGCCGTAAATAAAATAAAACAGTGTATACAGGGCAGCGCGTCTAACGTTTTTAAACGCTAAAGGCAACGTCCTGACAAAGGCACGTATATGATAGGCCTAACAGGCGTAAAGTGGTCAAGCCCAATGACCACGGCGGGCGTGTAATGCGGTCAGCGAACGGGAACTAACTACCTGTAGGACTACAGGAAGTCAATACTCATCGATTTGGTTTGTTTTCATACGGAAACCTGGTGCACGTCGGGTTATAGTAGAGTGTTCTTCAAATATTACACTTCATATAGGTAACGAGTGTTCTTTAAGAAGAGCTTTTATGATAGAGTGTAGATTTTTGTTTAAAGAATAGTATTACCTAATTGTAGAGTTCGATTCATATAAAAACACCAGTAAATAAAATAAATATTATTTATGTAATTATCTGAATAAGTCATAAATGCAGTTAAATAACGTGTTTTAGGACATTATTTCGTCTAAGAGCTTTTACTATAAGTTTCAAGTTGTGTTATAATATGGTTGTGAATTTGCTCTCCGCGCCAGCAGACATTCAATTAATGAATTCCGACTAACATTTTTGGTTGACAACACATCTGTATAAGTGGCCAGTAGGAATATGTATACACAAACCTAACATGGGACCCTGAGTGTGGTATGTTACATTCAATTTATACCGAAACCCAAAATACCTGCTGTTACAAAACGTGAATACAACCGATGTCTAATTGAGGGGTCGAAGCGACGTGCGAAGATAAAGCGAAACGTTTATGACTTTATGCCCCTTTAACATTCCGGCCGGTCACTTGTCATCTAACATCCAAAAGTCAAATCAAATGCAATTAACTGGTCACATTCATGCGACTTCGCAGTTATAATGGCACATGCACACTGGCGGAAAACGCAGTGTTATTAATAAAGCCAACCAACTCCAATCTTTGTCATAGACTGAGCTCATCGGTGCGTATGCGACTTGCCAGCCCGATGCATATATGAATCTTGTCAATACGTAAACGTCATAACTCAGTTTGTTATGCTAAGCAATTTGAACTTTATTTACTGTTAATTACAATCCAATTTTGAATGGTGGTTGTACGATCATACGTAGGGTATACAAAGCATGTTTTGCTCCTGTGCTTGACAATAATGCATGGGTGAACTAATGTTTGCTTTGTATCAAGCTACACTAGCTATGTTGACCGCGGTACGCTCGAGGCGTGAATGTATAATTTGAAACGCAGAGAATAGCCAATTAGGGAGATTCATGCATTTTGTATGGGATTAAGATTGGTTATTTGGTGGTGGGCAACGGTGTTTTAGTTCGAGTAATTTGAATAATATGATGTAGAATATGAGATTTTTTTTGTAATAAATATCTGAATACCGCATCCGACATCTGCACATTCAATCCAATAATAAAAATGCGAACGCAAATTAGTATTTTTATTTCAGAGAAGCTTTATTTGTTTCATAATTAGCTAGCATAAAAAAACGCAACATCACGCCTGTAATCCCTGACGGGGTAGGCAGAGAGGTGTAGCACACCCCCAAGTTTCTCCATATACGTTTAAGTCTCATGGAATGGGGTGAGCCTATTGCTATAAATTTGCATCTGACCAGTAAATCTATGTTTATTTACATCCTGATAGAAATACTAAACGAATCATTTGATGGGTTATACATACATATATACCTGGCAAAAATCTGATTACCGATTGTATGAAGAGCTCGAGGTCTATTCAACGCGGGAATAGCATACTCCTCCGCCTACCCCTTCTAGTGAGTAAAATAATTTACATATCACATATGTATATACTCGTAGCTATATAAAAATTATTACTATTATTCAATAAACCAATTTTTATCATAATAGTTATAATTATATAAGAAATAAGACTCGCTTAATAGACACACCATAGAGATAATCAGGGGCTGGAACACATATAACAATGCATATATTTATATTGTCCATAGAAGTGGAGCGTCTAAATCCTCATGTATGTATACATGCAGTCCGGCGCCTACTCATGTATAGTACCGGTCTACTCATCCCATTGCGGGCAAAGCCTGCGCTCCCCCAGATGTCTGTAAAAGCCTGAACACGTATGGCCAACACAATGGCTCCTCTTGTGAGCGCACAACACCATAAAATACGTGTCCTGTGGTCAACAGATTGCTTGTAGTTCTACACAACACGTAGACACGGCACTGGAATTTTCAGTAAAATTTAAAAGTATGAATATACAGAATGTTTATCAGTTACGAATGTGCATCAATTACGCAGTCTATGGTGTGTCTATCTAACAGAAAGTTTGTCAATTACGTAGTTAATAGGTAATGGTAACGTAATGCGTTACTTTATGTTAACATTACGTTACTTATACGGTTACATTATATCACATCAATAAACTTCGTAAATTATTTTATTAAGAATGACTGTAGTATATTTTAACCTCTTCTTAATTGAACGTGCTTGTCCTTTGCCGAAAGATTTCCATTTAAATGGAAATCGCTCCATTCTAAGACCTCATTTTGTTTGAGTTTATTACAATATGTACTGCATTGCAATTTCCCTTATACTTCACATAATAAAGTGTGTTGTACTGCAGATTTTAGAAAATTACATATATACAAAGATTATGCACGTATACAAAGATTATGAAATATGAAGAATATGGGTAATGTCTGAACATTTACATGTCTAAAGTCGAAGCAGTGATTCATTGGGCAGCCGGCGCACGTCGATGGCGCAGACGTTGCCTTGAATGAGCTGCCGAATTCGAATAGGAGGACTCGTATACAAGTACAGGACAGTTCTCCCATATATATGTATTAATGTATGCATTATAAGGCATTATACTATCTCTATGGAAATGGAAGTCGTAGTACTTGAGTATTTAAATTGATGTTCAATTTAGCAAAATCTTTTCTGTATGCATACTAGTGAAACGTAGGAGTGTACTACACTCCTGTACCTATCTGTTTAGGGATTCCAGGCGTGATATTACTTTATTATTACAACTGTATTTACATTTTCTATTTTAAATTGTCATAACACAATACCATTAAATACGTACATAAGCATAGCATTTACTTAACTTCGTGTAACTAACAAAAATACATAAACATTGACTAGTTAAGCCCACGAATACAAATCTATTTGAAAGCATAAAAACTGATCTACACTGCAGACACTGCCGCTCAACAACCCTATGGTATTATACACACCCTTTGAACGTTTTCACGTAGGTACATAGCTATTACATGGCGTTGGTACGGCCGGCCATGATGTTAACGGTGCCTGCGTCCGAGCGGGGGTTGCATGATTTTATGCACAAGATTTTTATTCGCGCCACACTAGAATATTTTTAAAAGCATAGCGAAGTAAGAGGTATAAATGCTGTTTCCAAATGTACCTGAATTTGTATCTGTATTGTTGCTGCATATGTATGTATGTATGTTAGTTCGTTCTGTGGATTCACGGTCTGTCACTACTTATTCACGGCTCAAATATTTGAATGGTTCTATACCCAGTAAGACACTTCGTTTTCCAACAAAGCCTTAGTGTGTTCTTTCTTGTTTGAGATTGAGTCATTGTTGAGACAATGAATACAATTGACACTTCTTAATACTTGTTTTCTATTGGTTAATCAATAACTAAACTCATGGTTTTTTTTAAATTTTGATCTGTAACACGACATATTATCACAAGTGTATTTATCTGTTTTATTTTTTATTAAATTATTTACATCATTTTCTAAATTCTGTTTTTAAACGCCATGATTAATTCTATAATTCAATAGTTCCCGAAGTCTCTTAAGGCGAGTATGCAAAATCCACACTTGGCTAGCGTAAGAGACAATGGCACTTCAAAGCCTGAGAGAAAACTTATGCCAAATAGTGAAACGCTAAAACGATTATAAAATCAAAATATTAAAACATCATAACCACAAATTGTACAAATTATCATTTTTAAATAAAATTGAATGGTAGTTAATAATTTCAATTAGATAACAAGTACATCCCTAAAATCAATAAATCTAATAAGTTAATACGCTTACTTGTAATAAAAAATGATCAAGACTAAACTAAATTTACATAGCAAGTTGAATTAGACGGTACAATATTTCACTTAGATAAACATGCAAGATTTAATCAATGCAATATAACACATTTACATTCGTACATGTATATTAAAATACGTTACGAATACAATTTACTTAGTACAGTATCAAAATAAGTTTGATCTACAATACCGGACTAAAACACGGTCTTCACCAGAACATTATCCGCCAGTAATTCATCTGACGGGCCTCAACATTATGTTAATGCGACGCACGTGGGCCCCCTGGCGGACAGCCAAATCATTTAAGTTTCCGTACCTCACGCATATACCCACCGAAAATATTATTATGGGTATTATACTAATCATTCTTTGCTAAAAATGAGATCTGGACAGGTTTACGGAATATCCAGGATATATTGTACATCCAGGACCGTTCAAAGCAGGGGTATTATTATGCTAATCATTCTTTGATGAAATGAGATTTGGAGAGGTTTTCCAAAATATTTAAATTGTGTATTATGTCTGTCTGTTGGACTATCCAAAGCAGGGGTTAACAGGATTTTCAATGCGTGGTCCATCTTAGACATCTGTCCGTCTGTGAAATGAAAGAATTTTATAGGTATTTGGGGATTTTAATTACTGGACCAAACGGCAAAGATATCAGTTGCTAAGATATTAAGACCATTAATAAAATGTATTCCAAACTCTATTGAGATAAGAAGTGACCTGTAAGCTCAATATGTTATGAAAATCCGTTGGAAGATACGAGTATTTCTATGATGCTTCAGTACATACGAACGTGGTTGTATTCAATACATAAGTAAATCCTTAATGTAATGAACATAGTTCCACCACATCACGTTACACGTGTCTCTTACTTAAAGGAAACTCCTTGGCTCGTTTGCACCACTTTCCAATCGCTGGTTAATTAAACATTTACTTTTGATGTCGTTGCTTAACCCTCGTTTGATCACCGCTTAGGAACGTCAATTTAAAGTAAAGTAATATGTAAATTATTTGTGGTTTTCGGGGACCATTATGACAAGGGGTTCTTCAGAAAAAGCACAAAGACAGTTCCCCTTCAAGGCCGGCAACACTCCTCGGGTGTTGTAAATCTCGAAATTCTACAATGACCACTTAACGTATAGCAAATATAGCTAAATATACCTATGTAAAAAAATTATTGAAAGTCAATGAACAATAATATATTAATTACTTGTCGCTAGGTAACGTTGAAGCTGGGTGTTATTTAAATTAATAAACAATAATTAAGAATCCAGTTCTCTGCCTAACCTTGTCATGTCATGTTATGTTAAATATCGTTTAGCGACACAGTGTACCTTGTCTTTTCAATAGGAGAACTAGCAAATATTGGCAAGCGGAGGGCAAATTATGAGCGCGACATCTTTGATCACACTTGCAAGTCAAATTGGCGGTCGCGGTCTGCGGCGGCAATCCGACATCGCGTACTGAACTCTTGCCTTCGATATTAGTTATGTTCTCCAACTAGCTGTCATAGCTTTGAATCTAACTGTTACATAATTATCTAATCTAGTCTCACTGTACATTTAGTATTAATCATTAATATATGCGATCAGTCTCATCATCATTATCACATGTCAGTATGTATACCTACTTATATAACATACTTACATATTTTCGAGACTTGCAATTGATATTTAATTTTCAACAGATTTTTTTTACAATTTTCCTAATTTGTTGTATTCATTATACCTATGTGAAAGAATCTCATCGCCGTGCGAATCAGGTTGAATCATGAATTGTGTGTGTTACACATAACATCATGCTAGTAATCCCCGTAGGGGTAGGCAGAGGAGTGCAGTACATTCCCATGTTCCACCAGTTACCTTTTACGTCTAATGAAATATGCGCTGTGCCTATACATCGGGCGCAGATCCAGACTCCGAGCCACTACTAGAAATTTCACTAGTAACATGACGTGTAAACAATTTGCATTAAATTTATAGATGACTGTTGCTACACAGACATTTGTATTCTGAATTCAGTAATCCACCCTTATTACTGACATCAGAACATTCCCCCATACACCACAGATGTGTTCGAAACATAACAGTGCATTTGACGTATACATGTGTTCATAACGCTTCAGTAATCACACATTTGGAGATAAAATTAAGATGTTCAAAATGTTATAAATAGCCATCATGTAATGACCTCTATTGCATTGTATACTTCAAAAAACATAGTTCATTTTTATTATTAGTCTATCGTCACGCCAGGTCTCGTACGGAACAGGCACAGAGCACCGACTGCCAAACACCTTAATCCTTACGTATCTAAAATGCTAATTCTACATTCGTCTTCTTTCGAACGCGCCAGAACGCCTACGTATCATATTTATCTGCTCTTTGACATCTATAAAATAATGTTATGTACGAGCCCGAATATTAAAGAGCAAGCGAATTACAAATAGTCCTACTGAACTTCCAATTGATAATCCTACCAAATATATACAGTATGTCCTCATTTGCGAGAAATAGATACGTTCGCAGCGTACGATCGTGCATTTGACGCTAACGACATGCTTTGATTCACGCGTCGGCGATTCCAAAATGGCTGACGTTTGGCTATTCCGGGAATAGACAGGTTTCAGTTAAATTCCTGCCTACTGATATTTCGATAGTCGCACTTTAAAGATTTTTTTAAATTCCAATTTTTAATACAAATGATATTTTTATTTTATTCTTGTTTGGCGTAGATTTTATATGCCCCGGTTTTAGAAAAATATTTCTATTGAAAAGAGATTGTTTAAAACAGATAGAAGGTTTCAAATAATTATACTTAGGCTATAACTTTTACTGCAATATTACAAAAGTTTAATAGAGTCGGTTGAAAATTTAGAAAAGTTTAACGAAAGACAAAAATTTTAGTGCAAACTTTATATAACTTTAACGTGTCAATATGTATACACATATGATTGATAGATGATTGTGCTTTTTGAATAACGCATCAGCTCCTAACGCTCTATGATTTGGTTGCAATTTCAGTCAAATAAAACACGACACGACACTACATTATACATTTAAAATAAATTTGAAATATACAGCCCTCCATAATATAATTAGGTTTAACATTTTTAATAACCTGCTTTTTAATTATATATAATGAGCTTTATTACAGTCGAAAACAAAATAAAGAGAATCGGTATATATAATACAAATTTTACTTTACGAAAAAACCTTGAGAAAATATTTTATTTATTTTATAAACACGTGTTTCAGCAACGGACAATTAACCATAATAGACTTCACATAATGTAAAATAATTAAACTGAACATTGTACCTAACAAAAAAAACGCTTTAAAAGACTTTTTTTATTCAATTTAAAAAAAAATCGTCTCCTTTTTAAACAATTTTTAAGTTTAATACATCTTAGACGTACTTTTGAAAGGCGAATTCCCCGTAAGTTCCAAAGGTCGAATTCTAAGGTTGGAAGCGTGGCGGTTGCTGGGCGGGGCACGCAAATCGCCGGCTGCAGTCAACGACAAGACATTTGCCAGGCAATGATTTATGGAGCTCTGTTATCGACACGCAGCACCCTTCTCCTGTCGACATCTGAACAGGAGTCGTAGAGTCGATCAATATTTTAAAAATCTCATGCTGTTCACGAAATACCTGCTCCATGCCAGTTTTTGTATAAATAATTACACATTATAATAAATAAATCGAATAACCGAAGTATTTGATTTCGAGTGAAGTAGACAATGAGAAAAGATGTAGCAAAGGAAGAGATGAGATAAGTAACAAAGACGATGCTTGATTAGACCTGACAGAAATATTTAATACCTTATTTTTCATAGCCTGTATCACGATGTATGCTAAAATATTTTTTTTTTAATATAAGCATTTCGACCTTGAAACAAACTTGACCACATTTTTTTAATAACCCAAGATCACAGTATACATACATATCTTCACGCTACATAACTCACGGGGTAGGCAGAGAGCATGGAGTGTCAATATCCTTGTCCTTGCAAACTGGCCGTGCTTCTGCCACAGTAAATCACAGAATACTCTAAAATATTTTTTTGTAAACAAACATTTTGAAGGTAAGCTCCACGCCATCGCTGTGATAGGCCTAAATCGCGGGTCCGGTAGTGCGTGAGGGCAGCGCGCCCCCGATTTTTTGTAAGATTTTCCGCGCGACTGCGCGCGCGCCGCTCTGCGACTGATTAATCGACTATTGATTGAAGCCGACGGATAGGGCAGCACCCACTGGAAACTCCACTAGTTTTCCATATATATTGGTATGTTGATAAGTCAGCGTGACATAGTCAAAATTGTGTATTTTGTGTAAGGGATTTAATCCGATAAATATGCATGTTATCTATGAAATTTTCACCAAGATTATAACAGGAAGAAAATATTAAACTTTATTCAATCTCACCGTTTCAAATGTAAAATTTGCCATGTTTAACAATGAGAACTCCTAGTTTGGATTAGATTGTTTATATTTTGGCATCTTACAAGGGAAACCTTTTCTTTTTTTGTTTATTGGGGGGACCTTCAAAAAGCACCCGGTACCATGCGAGTGATACCAGGTTATGTGGGAATTTTACCGCACTAAAACCGTCTCGGTGGCCTTCCTCGGCGCTAATAGGAGGGCTCCGGAATCTCCTATGGAATGCACCAGTGTCCTCCTATCGCAACGCCTCAATGGGCCCAACACCCGAGAGAACCATAGTGCCACTTCCAAAGCCCTCCGATTCCCACGACTATATGCGGCCACACATACCGTCGTCCTCCTCGAAATCGCTACCTAAACGGTTCGAGCTCCCACTCTAGCCGATCGTAACCCACCCACGACCCCAAGGGAAACCTAGGGCTTAAATCCTAGCATGTACAATTTACATCGTAAAGTCATACAAGTTATAATAAGCTTTTGATAAAGTAACACCTTATAGTCCTAAAAGACACATCTTAACTTAACCTACACAGCTTACATTATTTTTTAATGGTCTCCACAGCATGAAAAAGTTTAGCAATCCGCGCTTCACCACCGTGGTAACTAATCTTAGATATTCGCATTTTGAGATATGATAAAAGGACTGGTGATGATGGTGATATTAAAAATAGAAGTGAAATATAAACATGCTGGCTACCTGGTACTTAGTAACCATAAAATACTTAAACGCCTCTGATCTAGATAAGTACCACCTGTAAGTAATTTTTATTACTACTTCTAAAGACAAAGTAAAACGTCTTTTATCGGTACACGCATGCCTATTACCCTAATTTTACAACTTCCAAATTCTTCAACATCGGATTGAAGTTTTAAAGCAATATATTAAATTCATCAGCAATGAATGTTCTGGAACGCAAATTACAATTTCACCTTGCCGTAAACTGTAGTCTTACGACCACTAGAGCCGTGCGATCTCCAATCTTGTTCAGACCGATTCCTCTCGACTGACGGCCCCAAATAATTTAATATGTTACATCGTGTGACGTCACGCGTGCAGGCATGTCTGTCTGTGCCACGCGAGCCCCGTAAATCGTCACGCCCTGTTGGCTCGTTTAATTAATTCTCAAATAACAGAATTCAGTATATATTTTGCAACTACCTGATATTGAAAATTCGAGCTTCTCGATTTTGATATATTAAAATTATTGTTGTTATGACATCATCACGCTAGGTTCTTCAAGGGTAGACTAGGAGCACCGAATATATAGCTCTATACTTGCAAACCTGACGTGCTCTTTCTATGTTCGTCACCCTCTTTCGTACATGAAAATAATTATTTTACACGAATTTTCACCAGCGTTTTGCATCACCAGAGTCTATTTTCATACACCGGGCTTAAATCCAGACGCCGAGCCACCTCTACGGATTTCAAGTTAGAAAAAGGTAAAGGTGGGTACTATTAGACGGGTACTATCGATCCCCTGATAAGGTTAGCAGGCAATCGAACCCAGGACCTCTCGATCGGCCGTCGCGCTTGCAACCACTGGACCAACGAGGCCCGCACTATCCATGATTAGTGCGGTGTGAAAAATAGTTTCATTTGTACCCGTTATCATATACGAGTATAAAAATTCTTTTCTATTATTAAATCAAATAGCAGTACGTACAACGCACGATTTGCTTATAAAAACGCAGTTTATAAAAACATCAGAGTAATTTCACTAGTTAACACAATTTATAGGTTGATCTCTTAATATTCACAAATGTTAATGACAACGATTTGCCTTTATAATTTAATATATTGGAATTTTATTTTATAACCGAAACGATAGGTAAGTATATTTTTATTGTCATTACTTTTATATAATTACTTTATATCTCGCAACCGATTGTATAATCTTGGGAGAAATATTAGTATAAATCTTAACACGTACAACTCGATAATAACTTTTAAAATAATAATTACAACTAACCGTGTCCATTATTTTTCAATATACACTAATATAAGTGTAATAACAAACGAATATGTATTGAATTAAGCGCCAGGCTAAGAGGTCCCAGGCACCCTTATCCCCTAATTTACAAGGTATCCCATTAAAAGGGAACATCAATTTGCGTTGAGGTCCTCGCACAAATTGTCTTATATTGGGCAATTTCATCGAGCTCCGATTCAATTAGGAGTGTTTGTGCCTTTATAAAGCTGTTTTGTGGTGCTATTATCCAGCCGAAATCCGTGTTACTAATCGAAATATAGTCAATATTTATATTCTAATAGTTTTACCTGCACCGGTACATTTAAAAAATTAAAATATACAATATCGAATACATGTAACTTTTTTGCAAAATTCTTATTCAACATATCTCCCTATCTCAATCCAATGCTGGACATAGGCTATCGCGCTCTGTCTTCGGCTTGAAATTTTGTATTAACAAAGCTATATTGTTAAATGTTGTGTTGTTCTAAAATATGGATACAAATCGCTGCACAAACTTTGACGCATTTATACACACTTACACTACACTACACATATAACACTTTCCGATCCGATAAATCAAAAAAAAGATGCGCTGACAGTTATATGTATACAAAACATACAACAACCTAAATAAAAAAAGTGCGATTTATGTCACACTAATGTACAATTTATAAAGGTTTCATTTCATTACATTTCTATTATCATTTCATTTCTAATAACATACATAATCTAAGAGATGAACACAAGCGATGTAGGGCAAACGCAAACCAAAAGCCCTATTTTCAAATGGAAAGATATCTTCCATTTTATAGTCATTTTTTACACTCATTACTATGGCGCTTCCCAGTTTTTTTGCCTCTTTCCGGTGAAAGATATAAAAAATGAAGATGAACGGCGAGGTGCAGAGTAAATACGGGGTCAGTAGGGATTGGCACTGTATCATTTTAATAAGTATCGATTATATGGTAAATATAGGATTCAAATGATATTCAATTGAATAACTGTTCAAATTTAAGTCAGTAAAGTAAGCCAAGACGGATGTACAATGGCATTTGCAATAAATCAATTTCGTGAGGATATTGTTTCATATTTTATGGTCCTACTCGTAATATTAGTTACGTAGGTGAATGGAAAAACTAGATGAGGTCAGAATCCTTTTCGTATTAAAAAAAAAAAAATAACAGTCATAATATGCTAGCCAACATAAATGAATAACCGTACATGAAGCTAATAACATAAATGATATTGACATAAAATACACTTTTTAGTGTAATTTGTCAATACATACATTTTCGATATTGGTTGATTGTTTAGTATTGAACTTAAATTTACCGCTGAACGAAATCAGAATTTAGAAATTAACGCACAATGACTGTTTATAGAACAGCAGTAGTCTGATAATGTAATGTACAATGCAATATGCACACGTCAGGTTTCTTTATAATAGATATTATACTATAAGGGTATGTGAAATCGGTTAACTCTCACTGGGCTGGTGATCCTCTCATAACTTTCTCATTCTAGGAGGAGATCTATGTCCAACAGGGTAAGAATATAGAGATGTTGATGGTAATAATAGAAGAATGACAATGACAACAATATAAGAATACGCAATCGTTCCTATTTTGCGTAATAAATTAGTTGATTTTTTTAATTATATCGATATAATATATCCACGTCACCACGACCGGCCGCAGACCGCATGGGCCGATGGGCACGAAAAGTCGCTCTGGCAAATATATTAGAATATACATTACCCTGTGACTCCGGCGAAATGAATAGACCTGCCTGGCGTCCGCTACGCCGTATATCTATCTGATCCACATTTATTTGTACCTGCCTTACCGTGGTCCATGCAAATTGAATACGGACGCCACCTTTGTCTTATAAACGTACCTTTTTTAAACGGATCTCCATAGACACGCCATTTTTGTTTTTCTACAAACTTGTGTCGTGTCGTAGATTCCAATATTTTTATCCTTGAAAAGTTTGTAATATCGGCCATATTTTTTTCATCTCTGCTGCCAGTGATATAACATTCTGAAGCAGTACATAATTGTACGTAAACTATTAAATGCTGATTAGGGTAGGCAGTGTTTCTTCTTTCGACTGTTAAATCAATTTAAGTCAAACAGTTTCATGAACTATTAGTATAACATTGATAGCGTTTTAGGCTTTTTTCAGTTTAAAACGTGTCTATTACAAAACGACATCTAGGTAGGTACTAACGAGTAACATTTCATCAACAAGGGCCGTTGCTGGTTTTAAGATGTATCTCATACTAAATTCTGGATTCTTCTTATTATGTTTTTTTCACACAATATTTTTTTTTATTTACATCCACAATTTTTGTGCACCTCTCATAACACTTATTCGTAACTTCACACGTAACGTCATTAACACTACTTCGACATACAAGTTATGAATACATGTTAACTCTAAAATGTTTGTGTCTTGTGTTCATTTTTATTATTCGAAGATGTAACTGTCAAACCCGTCTAAAAAACTAATTCGAACTGATGCTGCCGTTCTTCAGTCGTCCTTTATATAGAAGGCGAGTTGGTTTCAGTCGAGCTGAAAGTTGCAGTGAAGCTGAAACTAGCAGCGGAGCTGAAATCTGTGCGTCAGTGCGTGCCCAAAGTGCCCTCAACTGATTTAATGCTTATCAATATTACTTATGGGCCACTTTTAAAACGTTTAGAATCAGGAATATACTATGAAAATTAAGAAAATTTTGATGACGATTTACAATTTTATCTAATATCTCCAGGTACATGAGAAACCCTATAGATTGATTTTTATCATCATTAGCTCTTGTAATCCATTTATTCATTTGTCATAGGGGTAATAGGTAGCCCTTCTACCCGTGGAACAGATGTCTCTAAGACAGTAGGTAGTAGCAGCTGGTGATATCAGTAAAGATCCGAGCGCGGCGGTACATTTTAGATGAGGCCTATGTCCAGCAGTGCAACAATAGAAGACAATATTAATCACTGGTTCTTAGTCTACAATGAAACAAACAAACATATGTTGTGTGTAACATAAATGTTACATATACATAACCTTAATTGTTTACGTTCCCTCTATCAATATCAGACATATAATTATGTCTGAGGTTGTCTGTTATCAGTCCGTAGCATAGGGAGAAGGTTTATAGAAGTTCACGTTATAAAAACATTTCAATTGAATTTCGATCGCGACTGTACCGGTCGTATATATAATATTTCTAATTGATTTTTCATCTCTAACGGAAAAAGAAGTCATAGCTTCATCCAGGTACGTAGTAGAGCCTGCACTTATTTTCCATTTTCTTCCGTACGGCAAAAGTTTCCTCGGCATACCTGACGTTAAGAGAGCAAAAGATAAAAAATATGGTTGTTAATTTAACTTCAAGAACCCTAATGCTGGACTCCGCTGCTCCCTGCAGCAACTTCACTCGTTATACTTGCAGCGTTAATATTTCCTTGACTAATTATCTACTTTTCTTAGATGTATGAGTACTCTCTATATTGTGTTATAAGGAAACAAATGTCTAATGTATAGTAGGTAAGTTATAATTAGTACTGCATGATAAATAATATATTTATTTCTATCCTCATCGCACCACTCAGTGACCACGACAGATTAAATTATATCAGGTAAAAAGGGAACTACATAAAATCATTTGTAGTGAATAATTAAAATGAAATAGCGTGATTTACAATTAATTAGATGTTAAACGAATTAAATATTCTAATTTAAGATAAATATATTTGTAAAACTTACTGAGTAACAATGTAATTGAAACTGGTACGATCGGGCTTTAAGGATAATTTGTAAAATATGAATCGGAAACAATTTATTAGAAGAATTTCCGAAACAAAAGTTTTACTTCCTAAGGAGAATGCGTCCAGGAGCGCACTCCACCTGCAACGCCAATGGAGTCCATTCAAGATTTGAATATAGTTTTCAACTATAATACTATGTTTAGCTTATAACATGAAATTAATGTTAAACGTAAAACGTTAAAAGCAAATATTATAAGCAACAAAAATAAAATGCATGTAAAAGATATTTAGATATCGCTAAATTCGTAGCAGCAGGCTAAGAAAATTATGCTCACCCATATAATCCCCATTTAAGTAATTCAAAATACCTTCTGAAGGGCCTAAATATAAGGCCTAAGTCTTAAGGACCAAGGCCTAAGATACCTATTCCATGGGAATGGCCTCACCGCCTATTCTATGGGACTTGTGAAAAGTGGCAGTGTAATACACTCCTTTGCGTACCCATTCGGGGATTAGAGGCGTGATGTTACGCAGTGTAATAGTGGCAGTCTTGCAAACTGTGTAAGGCATTATAGGGTATTTATACAGATAATATCAAGAGTAAAAATATCCTTTAAATAGATATCAGCGTTCGTTTAGGTACAAATATGTATCAAGATTTGAAATGGGATATTTTCGAAATCAATCCGACAAGGCACGACACAAAATAACTTATTTTAACATTGCATTTTCTTTGGGAAAGAAAGTTACGTACAGCTGTCACAAATAGACGCAGTCGCGCACAGAAAGTCCAAGAAATAATTAAAATTGATCATGATGATGATGATAAAGATAAATCATTTAATTCGAAGTCCATTGATATAACACTAACCACTTATAGAAGGTTCTAAAGCCCCGCCCACTACAGTCGCAGGGCGGGAGCTACAAATGAACAATACAAAATCTATTTTACTTAAACTCTCATTCGCTCCCTTGTTACATTAAGTAAGTTATTTTTAAACAATTCTCTTACATTAAGTAAGCTATTTTTAAACAATTCTCTTACAATTAATGCTTAGTTCTCTCTGTAATCAAGACTAATCTATATACATGTGGATGTTTATGTTAATGATTACATTTTTACTTTTGTGTTTGTTTTTGTCTCTGTTTCATGCCTATTATATAGTTCTATGTTATGTTCTAAGTGTACTAATAGTAAATATAATTTAATACTACAATATATTACAGGATAAATATACCATGTTGTGATTATGTACATATTTATAAACTGTTTCTTAGAAAAAAACGTATATAAATCTAAATATCTATGTATACAAAAGATGGCATCCAAAATATTATATGTGTATGTCACCGACAGAAACACAATTTCAGATGTCACTCTAATCTAATTTCGATTATGACGGATGTCCCTTTTACGTTTTTTTCTGGTGGTTGCTTATCGTCGTTGATTAAATTTTCACCTTCAGCTAACTGAAAAAATCCATTACTTCCGCCAGATGTCCCTGAAATCAAATGTCGCTGGAATATGAAAGGAATAGAGATGATATTACGGTTATATTGAAAAATCTCGAGTGATAACATGCGAATGTAACAAATGGTTATAAATTGCATGCATTTACCTGAATCGTTTTATGATATTGCATTTTCATTTATGTAGAAATTCCAACGTATGTTTAAGAAATGTTACAATGTTTTCAATTTACTTAACATTTAAAAGCCTGTGACGTAATTTCTGCAGTGTAATAAAATGTAAATTAAACACATTATATTTATTAAACTACCTGAAGAATTAATTATTGAACGCAAAATAAGTGTAACTAATCATCGGAGACCGCGGCTCGGCAAACGTAGTGTAGGACGCCCCCGGCCCAGTGGGATGACGATCTGCAAAAGGCTGCAGGCAGATGCTGGATGCGACAAGGCGAAAACAGGGCGCGATGCCGCTCATTGGGGGACGCCTATGTCCAGCAGTGGACTGGGTTAGGCT